>CAKNWW010238565.1:0-11198 GCA_932074435.1 Andricus kollari | reverse complement strand
TAATGTATTAGTTAAAAATAAAAGTACTCAATGGTACATAATCAGTATATGCGCATATCTATATATATGGCATCCTCCTCAGATAACCTTTGGTTATAGGTAACGAGAGTATAAAACTTATTTTCAATAAGTACCTGGGCGATTTATACATTGGAAAGTTATGTACATCCTATTGGCAACCTTATTTTTAAATAAGTACCAGGAAAACATTTTTTAAAAAACCTATAATAACATATGTCATGTAATAAATTTGGATGAGTTTTCAATCTTTTTCGGAAGAGCAACTTTGGTCTATGCATATTTTTCATAACCTGCGTCGTTTGTCCAAACATTTAATTTTTTAATTTTTAATGTTGTTTTTTACGAATAAAACAGAAACTACGCATCCTATCAAAAAATAATTTATCAAATATTTGTAGCTCCTTTTTGGCTTAACAACTTTTGTTTATTCATTTTTTTTCCGTACCTTCCATAGTTTGACCGCAAAATGGAATTTTTTATTTTTTATTATTTTTTGTGCGATCAAAATTTGAATTTTCAAGAAAATTCAAAAAGTTGTTATGATACTCTTGTAGAGCTTTCGAAAAGTGAAGTTTTGATTCCCGTGTCTTTTTTTCATATCGTACTTTATTTGGCTTAAAATGTTAATTTTTGTTTTTGTTTTTTTTTATTTTGAAAATCTTATAACTCTGACAATTTTCATTTGATCGAAAAAAGTCTTGTAAGGAAATTGTTCAAATTCTTGGGTGCTACGGATAGCCGTCCATAGAGTTCTGAATTAGTAAAAAAATAGTTTAAAAAATTTTTTAAATTCTCTAACTTTTTGAGTTTCTATCCAAAATAGCTGGTTAACGAACTCCATTTTTCTTTTTGAGTCCCTGAAACTGTGTGCAAAAGCACAATCCAATCCGATTAGTCTTTCAAAAGTTATCCGGTATGCAGACGACGGCAACGGCGACAGACAGACAGACTCCGACGTAAAAACTATTTTTTCTGACTCAGGGAGCCTCAAAACGTCGACATTTGATGGAATCTACGAAATGCATTATTCACATAAAATCAATACCTTCTCATTATGATGAGAATATCAAAATTCAAATGTTTTCAAGGCAATTCAAAGATTTATAGAAAATGTATAGAAAATCAAAAATAAATCAAGTAATATCTTAAATATTTCAAGAGAATTCTTTAAAGCTTTAAACAAATTCAAAAGATAACATGTGGAGTGTAAGAAATCGAGAGAATTCTACAGCATTCAAAAGACTTAAAGGAATTTGCAATAATTCAACGTGAATCCTAAAGCTTGTAGAAGAATTCAAAATATTGTAATGGACATCAGACTTCTAAGGAATTCTGCAAAATTAAGAGAGAGAGAGAGAGATAACTAATCAGGGCCGCTCACTGATTATTTGCAATAATTTACGAATTATCTAGGCTCATTGAAATTGCACCGAATTTCAGTATGATTTTCTGCAAAGTTATTTTACGAGTCGATAAAATTTCGATAAATTTGATAAATTTGCTCGAAGCAAGGTGAAGTTACCGCCGTAGGAGAAATTGCTTTTCGAGCTCGCACGCACACTTGCAACTAAAGGTTCATCCACATGCAATTTCATTGCCCTGTAGTACCCTAAATATGCACCGGGCACAAAAATGTTTTGGGAATTTTCGATTTCAATTTTGTTATCCTATCCGCCATTACAAGGAACGACAATACTCTTGGGACACCCTGTGTAATATAATTAATTATACTCCGGCCCAGGTTGCTGCTCACTCTCTCTCTCTCTAGCGATCACCCCAAGTGAAGAGCCTCACAAAATTGTTATGTGTGGTTCCCCACTTGGGCCCATTAGTACCCAAGGTCTTTACTTCAGGCGGCATGCACTTTATTGTCACTCTGTTTAAAAACTATCCATGCATTTTTTCATGCAAGCTCTCGTGTTTATGTGGCTTCGTATGTCTCTTCGGATTGATGTCTCATTCACGGGTTCTAACCATTCTTTCGGTGGTCTACCTCTGGGCATTCTGTCAGTACCACATATTTTGAGGATTATCTCGTTTCGGACTTTGTCCATCAGTGTTTTCCCGCATATTGTACGCAGAGAGTCCATGCCAGTCCTTTTCTTGACAGGTCCATCTCTCGCTACCGTATAGTACAGTCGGTACAAATATATAATTATATATGGCCATTTTAGCTTTTTTTATATATTTTCATTTCTGAGAATGGGCCCAGCTCTACGGATAACCTTCTTACCCTCATTTATGCGCCTATATAATTCCCCATCTATTTTGCCGTCGCTAGTGAATAGGCTACCCAGATATACGTACTTGTCAAGTTGTTCTGATCTCTCATCATTTAGGACAATGTTGCACATTGTTTCCACACTTTTTTCTTCAAACACCATGATTTTTGTTTTATTTACGTTAATTTTGATGACCCTGTTCTTCATGCTTGTATTAATTTTATTCAACATTGTTTGCAAGTCCTCGATTGATTCTGCCATAACAATCTTGTCATCTGCGAAAGCTAACCCACGTATCTTCACTGTTTCGAGATCTACACGTTCTTCGTCGAAGAGGGCCATTCTTAGATACTTATCCATAAACATGATAAATAGCCATGAAGACATAACGCATCCTTGTTTCACGCCTTGCATAATATCGAACTAGTGACTTAGTTTCCCATTAACCCTTAAACTCTCTTTACTACCCATATATATATTGTTTTTATTGCTTGTAGGACCCATCCATTGACTCCGCACTCTTTAAGGACTTCCCAAAATTTACATCTGTTTACCTTGTCAAATGCTTTTTCTAGGTCAACAAGTGCACTAAAACTTTCTTTCCTGCTATCAAGCCTTTTTCTTTGGTCTGTCTTAACCCTTACGTACACGCTTACATTGACTTCACATTACTACACGCTTGCGGCACTCTGTGCCGCACTTCCATTTCTGGCGCCTGTGGACTGCTTGTTGTTCCATCAAATTATGCTATGGATCTAAAACGAATGTGTAACATAAATCAAATATACAGCCATGCTTAAGTAATGTTTAATCCTTCAAAATCTTGAAATTTTCTGAAACAAAACATAATTCGTGAAAATAAAAATTCACATTTCTCTCAGTACATTGCACATTGGATTCGGATTCAGTGATCCCAAAAACATATAGTAACCATGGTCTGACCTCTAGGCCCGAAAAAAATTGTTTTTGTGTGGCTGTGTGATTGGGAATACTCACATTTACACACGCTGGCGGTACGCCGTGTCACTTTGACGTGCTGTGGAGTACTGGAGCATGATCGCATCATGTCCTGGAGTACTAAAAGCAGGCTTCTGGAAACCCGGAAGCTTCCATGCGGTACGGAGTGTCGCTTAGCGTATACATAAGGGTTAAGCTAAATATTTGATATGTACATGATCTTCCTGGCATAAATCCGCTTTGGACTTACGGTACTCACGGTACTTAATAAGCTGATACCTCTGTAATTATTGCAGTTGCTTTTACCTCCCTTTCTCTGGTATATTGGTACGATAATCGCTTTTCTCCAATCTTCTGGGACTTCTCCAGTCTCGTTATATAATTTTATCAATTCGCACAACCTGTGAAGTACGTACTCGCCACCGTATTTAAGCATTTCAGCGCTAATACTATCTACATTAGCAGCCTTACCTGTTTTTAAGTTCTTGATTATATCTCTCACCTCAGTGACACAGACTTTTTCAATTGGGTTTTCTGATGCATTATGTTCTGTGTCGCAGTTCTGTTGCCCTATATCTTTACCTCCTAATAATTCTTTAAAAGACTATTTTAAAGCTTCTACTATACCGTATGTATCATATAGCATTTCACCTTTTCTGTTTCTCATGCTGACAATCTCTGTACTTTTACTTTTCTTCATCTCTTTAAATATTACTTTAATGGTTCCTTGAAAGTCGTTTTGTTATTTCTTCTCTTCTTCTGTTCTGATTTTATCTTTACTTTCCTTGACTAGTCATTTAACTTTCCTCTTGTTGTGTCTGTAATCATTTTCAGGTCTATTTCTCTCCTCATCGCTAAGACCTGTGATGTCCAACGTTCTCTTGTACGCTTCTTTCTTTTCTTGTCGGGATGTCTCAATTTCATCATTACACCATGCATCACCAGATTTTCTTCCTACAACCGCCGTAGCACAGAGAGACTTCGATCGCAGTTGCAATAATGATATCCCATAACATAGTCCAAGCGCTATCTGTATCTTTATTACTTCTAAGCGCCTTCCAAGTTTCCATATCTATGCGTTCGTTTATCTTACTCTGAAAATCTATTCGCACTTCCAATTATTATATACATAATTAATTAATAATATATATATATATATCATTAAGCTATTTCCCTTTCGGCGAGCCTTTAGGGGTAAGCGTGACACTACTCGATTCGGGTAATGTTTTTTAGGTGGATTTGTAGTAAATGGGCTCACCACACCCACGACAGCCAACAGCAACGCAGTAGTATCAGACGGTCACCCATCCAAGTAACTAACCGCGCCCAACACTGCTTAACTTCAGTGATCTAACGGGAACTGGTGCTTCCAGCGTGGTATGGCCGTTGGCAAACGGAGACATACAGCGCGTACGCAGTCCCGACTAACAAAAATTATACGTCCGAGATATCCACATTAGGGATATTCGCAAGGGTCAGCTCAACCGTAGTGCAATGGAAGAGCCTCACCCTGGAGGAACCGCCTTGTTGATCACGGTAGCCTCTACGCCAGGTTTTTTTCTTCGAAATACTCAAAAAACCGTTCAAAGTATCGAAAAATGGAAAACAAAACTTTTCATACGTCTCTTTATGAAGAAAAACTTTCACTTTGAACTTTTTCCAAACCTAGCATATTTTTCGAAAAAATTCAAATTTTTTATTTTTAGAAAAACAGTCACGATTTTGTTAATTTTTTAGCTTTTTCAACTTTCTCTCCGGATTTATAAATTTTACGAAATTCCCCATGAAAATATAATGTTAAGGAGTCAATTATCCCCATTATATCAAAAAATAACGAATTTCAACAACAAAAATCCTCAGTTTTTTTATTGGAAAGAAAAATTTCAAACATTTTTGGCACACTATCCTAAAACTTTTGTTAGGTAAAAAGAACACATATACTAAGTTTCATGCCTTCTTAACAATTTGATTCTATATTGGATAATTACCGTTCTTTCACACTCACATTATTTATTTGCCATTTTTCTCCCTTATTCGATTATTCTCAGAAATCAATTTCTTCTTACGTTGATTATATTAAATGAGACACTAAATCAAAGGGGATCGAGAGGTCAATTGTATTATCGAAGGCTGTGAACTTATTTCGTTGAAATCCCTTCTCTGGATTTACAGATCAGCACTCTATAAGTGAATCAAAGGAAGGGAGCAACTAAATGAAGGGTGACATGAAAGAATGCAGGGTTACTTTTCATAAAGCACTTTCTTACATATTTACAAAAATAAGGCTGCTGAGAATTTATTTTTAAAAATATTTAACACGAAATATCTAGAGTTCAAGTATTTATCTAACTGTAAAATATTGTAATAGACCAATCAGTGACGTTTTAATAAAAGTTTAATTTAAAGTATTGTCATTCTGAATTAGTTAGGAATGAATCTGGAATTGAAGGAAATGATATAGCAAGATTTTTATTTTGGTAATTCTCAAGTGTTGTATCAACGATGGTTTTAAATCACGCATTGCTTGAAGCGCGTGTCGGCACGCCTTAACCATTGCTCGAGGCTGAGGAAAAAACTAAGAAGAGATGTTTCTCTCTTTATCCCAACTCTTGATACTCCCTTTTGACTTCTCCCTGTCGCCCCAATTCCACAGAAGATAGGACTTGCTTTGGCTTGCGGCCGCTTTTGCCCCCTCTCGTCTTTTTCGAATACTTCCTTAGACCGCCGGGCATTCCTGCACGAGTGTATTTCAATATAAACAATTGGCGAGCGAATTTCCCTGACGCACCGAGTGATTTCTGGCCGACGCGACGTGACGGCGATGCCTCTGTCTGCGATCGCGACCCCGAGGCCTCTGGAAACGAACTCACTCCATTCCTTTTGCTATCCACTTTCTTCATTTTGCATCCCTTTTAACTTCGAGACACAAAATGTTTGACAGGCGACAAATAAAGCCCTAAAAAAGAACCTAAATTGTATCTAATGATACGAATTTCATCAGAAAACATTTGGAATTTTACGTTTTCCCAAAAAGTGCACCAGCGTCAAGTTACCTGTCATGTTCCCTAATGTGGTTCTGTGCTTATCTGTCTTGTAATAGCAAATCAATAAGGATTTATTAACAGTAGATAAACAATTTTCAGTAAAATAAGGTGTTAGGAAATATTATATTGTGTAGGAAGGGGGCAAACTTAGACTTTTCACTCGAGCGCGAGTTTCGAATAACGAGTCGAAGCCGAGGATTGCAAAAATGCGAGGGTAAAAATACATTTGTCCCCATGGTGCACACACTTGATGTTATAGGCTGACGCGGCCATAATTGTACATGGGCGACAGCGAATGCGCATGTGCGGAGTATAATTATGATCATAATTTTACTGGGTACATGCGCATTCGCTGACGCTCCACCTGTTGTGTAAATGGCTATCTTCAGAACTAAAAAGACGCTGATAAAACGCGTAAATCACGCATGCGTTTTGTGAAAGTCTTAATTAATACGATGTGAGTTTAAAAGATTTTCATAAGATTTATGTCCAAAATGTTACGTATCTAACCTAAGAACCGGCGAAGAAAGATTACGAACAAGATTACGAATGTGAAATAGTATTACACTATCAAGAAAATAATTCGCTAAAAATGTTCATTATTATAAAATGTTAATTATTATTCAAGTATGTATTTCTATAACTGTACACAAATTCAAGTATCGTGCGTAACATTAGCTGCTCGTGCATAGTGTATGAGTAAACATGCATTATATCAAATTTAATTGATTTTGCTAAAGATGAAGCACTCAGGCATCAACAAGACTTCACAACATAGATAAGGCGAAAAAAATTATAAGCTTACTGCAAAATACTTGACTAAACTTTTTAGGATAAACATTAAACAATTACTTCAAACCGTATAATTTTTCTCCAGCCATCAGTAATTACATAAATAGATTCAATTATGTGTCCTAAGTTCCTTCAAAATGCTTCAATTTCTTTAAAACCGAGTTAGGTGATGCGCTACATTAGAAGCCGCTCCCCGAATAATCGACGAAAATTTGTCACAAATTTTTCAGGAAATAAAGCTTTGTTATTTTTTAATATTCTTCGTCATTAATTCAAAATTTGGAAGCTTTTTAATTTTAAATTGATGAACTATTGAGGTTGCTATGGTTCAAAATAAAAGGGTAGAATGTTGACGGATTCAATTTAAGATTGTTCAAATTGTGACGTTGTTAATCTGACATTACACTTGCAGTTTTTAATTTATTAATTTAACATTATTCAACGGCTAGCGCTTTTATTCATACAGCATAATCTATATTCATCTTTGAATGAATCATACTAAAAATATTTAATACTGAATTTAAGAGGGGAATGCTAAACGGTGTTAAGTCTAATCTGCTTGATTTTACAGGAAAGACAAAACAACTTTCCTGAGGAACAATTTACAACCGATTGAGTAAATAATTTGTTTTGTATAGGGGATGGATCAGTTCAATAACCAATGTGTGAAAAAATATATGACGCTATATGTGCATGAAATGATCTAATGGGAATGGCAATGGACTTGGCACCGGTTTTTTAGAATTTGTTCAAGATTCTCGAAGTTATTTGAAGATTTCAAAGATTTTCGAGATCCCCGGCGATATTTTGAAACTTTTTTTTCAACTGCTTTTGTGTCCCTGAATCTTGGGATCTCCCAAATCTTTATTTGATTTACGTGATTCTGAATCTTTAATTTTTTCATTCCATAGTGACTTTGAACAATATTTCCGAACCCCCTTGATATAAATCAGTAAAAAAATCATGTTATATACATACTCTTATTTATTTCATAATCAAATGACACTATTTACCATAAAAAAGAAACATGAACAATATCTCCAATTGTTAAATACTTGTTAAAATCCTAAAACAACCGTAACTTTGTTCAAAAAATTGAACATTGTAGAATACTCCATCTATTTAGAGTGAATTCCTTGAAATTTAAAAATATTTGAATAGACGTAAACAGTAAATTTTAGGATGAAAAATTGCAAAACTTTAATTTTTCACTGAAATTTTGTAATTTTTAGTACTTTAATGACTTAATATTTCACAAAAAATGTTAAATTTTGAAAGAATTCACTTAGCGCGAAACTTATTTAATTCATAATTGTGCCATGTCAAACGCTTTCAATTTCGTATTGTCTATATTTTGAATGTTGACCTTTCTTCTTCTTGCTTTCATTCTTCTTGCTTCAATCATTCTTTCTTTTTTAAAATCTGTCGTATTTCAATTTTGAGCCTTAAATTATTTAACATTAAGGGCTATTATCGAGGCTGCTAATTACGAAATTTATATAAAAAAACATACGTAGTATGAGTTTATTTAAAATGCAATAGACATATCTTATTTTAAATGTGCGTCATTAAAATATTAACATTTTCTCAAGTTTTTAAACTTTCTACTTTATTTTTAATGTTGTCATTAATTCAGGCACTACTTCTCATTTCTTTTTATTATTTCGTCATTTGTCCAAGTCAAATAGATTCTGGATTAAAACTTTCAGTAAACTTTTCTCAGAAACTGTAGGGCCCAAATGATCATACTTTTCCAGTTCTTTATAAACTAATGCCAGAAAATCTGTATTATCCATACATTTTAAAAGTTTGAACTTCATTTAACAACAATAAAAAAATATACTAGAAACTTTATCAACCTTCAGAGCACTAGAAAAGCTCCATCCAACGGTGACGACCCCGCTGAAGAGAAATAAACAATGAAAAATAATCGAAAATTGTAGAAACGAAATCTAGGAGGATACACCGTAGGAAAGAAAAATTCAATATTCTTGCAACGTGAGATTTTCTTCTTATAACATTTTGGAAAAAAGGACCAGTTGCATTTCAGACCTAACACTGGTACATATTTATAATTCCTCATAATACAGACTCAATTACAATAGTAATAATTATAATAATATCATCGTATAGTAGGTATAGTCAGAAAATCGATCATCATTATATATTTTATTTACTTTATTTATATATTCATCATTCTTTGCAATTTATATATATTCATTTATATATATATTAATTATGTACAACTTTTATACAAAAATGTTCACATCTTTATACATAACTATTTATAGTATCTTTGTAACCTACGTACAACAGATGTCTTTTTGATATCAGTATATAATACATTTTTGAGTTTCGTGAGCAACTGTTTCCACTAGAAGATCCCTCCATCAAGATCCGAATAATAGGTTAAATAATATAATTTTGCAGTTTCAAAAAGCTTCCATGTTTTCGGAAAAAAATCGATTTTTTTATTGATTTTGCTGGAAGGAGCCTCTTTAACAAGAATGCGCTTTATTGTAAGAAACGATCGCTGCTTAAAATCATTACAAAGATCCCATTTACCCCTAAGTGCTCCACTAAGTAACTAGCTCGAAATTGCCACATTTAATATTTATATAATATATAATATAGTGTTCAAATTTCTATCATCATTAAATAACCCTATACAACGCGTCGGATTTTAGGTATTTTACAATATTTATAAAGTAGAAAAAGCACCGTCTCAAAAAACTGGGTTAAAATTTTGACGTGCGAATATCACATAGTATTTTCATCCACTTACGCTCTCCTTTCTCTCTTTATCTTTCACTCACTGGTTTATTTCCCTTTTCGCTAGGTACGACTATATTTTGTTACAAATACGACGTCTTGTTAATGACATCAGGTGACGAGGGATATCAAATATTCCTTGATAAAAAATATATTCTCATGCTACTCGTCGCACAGGTCGGAAAAGTTGTAAAGATTTTCGCCCAGTTTTTTAAATTGCTTCTTTAACAGTTTAAAAAAGTGGACGTTTCGCGTCGATTGGTGAGCCTTGTCAATTTTTTATTGATACACTCAGGGCTCGATTATATATTCAATATATTCTCAACTTGTTCTTAAATATATTTAATTTTTTGCATAATCGAGCTAAGATTGCAGAGGCGGCCAGAATGACTTGTCACATTAAGAAGAAAATGATTGTTTGAACTATTATCCTAACTATAAATGACTTTATTGGCCTTTTTGCAAAAGTCGAGATGGCACTGATACGTCAGTTTGACATTTTTGCGCATTAAGATTTTTAAGTTATCAAGGGCTGTTCGTTATACTGTCGTTCTTAAGTAACTCAAAGACAGATCTTGGCTACACTATGGGATAACATTGGGTGGGTTTCGGGAATATTGTCGCCAAGTTTTGCTGCCCATTATAAGAATTCATTCATTAACTTTTTCCGACAGTTTGAGCTAAATCCGGTTGAAAACTACTATACAGTTTTTTGCTTCACAGCACATATTCTATCTTAAACAACTCGTAACGATTATATTAGAGTTTTTTTTGACTATTTATATAATAAATTTCTTTTAACGACGAGTCACGACGATCTTCGTCGAATTACATCTAAATCATAGTCAAGCCCAAGACTGATGCAGCCTTACGGGCAAGAAACATTTTAAAACAATAAAGTATAATAACGCAAATAGATAAGTAATCGTGTCGCACTTGGATTATTCGCTTCTCAATGGTACTCAATGGTACAATGGTATTAATTATACGCATTACAAAGAATGTGTACATACAAATGAAGACTACGGACGAGAGTAATTTTTCGCAGTTTTACATCACAACGAAGGATCAATATTTCGTAGAAATTTAAAAAATAAATAATATAAAAATAACCGCTTCACAAATTCACAGTGTTACATAATTCTCTTTCGAAGAATAGTACCTATACGAATCTCAATATTAGATTTGAGAAAACCTAATGACACAAAACTTTTATCATATTGCAATAAGAGCGACTTTCACCGGAAAACATTTTTTGGTTCCTATTTCATACAAATAATACAAAACATACGAAGCAACAGGTAACTCGAAGTAAACACTGGCCGCATCCACAATAAGTGTTGAGTATTTTGCACGCTTTTCGCATATACACTTTTTGCATTTCTATACA
>CAKNWW010238522.1:0-13823 GCA_932074435.1 Andricus kollari | reverse complement strand
CGTATTTGTCCGAAAAAACTTTTTTTGCCCCACTATGCGATGCTTCTACCAGGCAGTGATTGTATTTGCATATTTAAAATTCTACAGATTTTAGAATAAAATAAAAAAGTAGAGACTTCACAAAAATTCGTTTCTGTATAATCAAAATGGTTATCCACTTTTATATTTTAAGTTACACTTGAAAAACAAATATATTCTTTTTGCAACAAGCCTATTGTTATAAATGTTAATTAATTAAAAAGCGATTGTATCAATGTGAATTAGGTTTTAAAATCCTATTTTTATATTTTTAAAAATAACTTTTAAATTAAAACAGTAAATGTTACTCTTTGTTTTTTAACTTTAAGTTTTTGAGCACATTCCCCAAGAATATATTTTCAATTTAATGCAGTTAGTAAATTATATAATTATAAAAACTGAAATATTAAAAAATCCACACCATTCTTCTAAAAGTTGCTAAAAAGTGTCCATCCCCGTTAATATCCTTAAACCGTTTTTGGTATCTCTTAAACTTATTAATTAATATTTGTTTCCTCTAACAAGATGGCATTGTTCTTTAAAATTGACACTTAACATAAAAAAAATAATTAAAAATGAGATTCGTCCACAATGAATGCAAAGCTGCAATCTAATTTCGGTTTACTATACGATTCTCTGAGCGTCGTTACTGTGATGAATGCATGGCTCTGAAATTGCAGTTAATGTGCTGATGGGTACATTCATCTTCTAGACGCCTTGAAGATTTGCAATCTTCCAAGGATGTCGGGAAGACATTTGGACACGGAAAGACGTGTGTTTTACAGTATGAGCATTGAGCAATTTAGCACGGAGCGAAAAAAAATGTCTTTTTCCAAACACAGAAAGGGTCCAAAAGTTGTAGATTGGTACCGGGCTTTCCTACAAAATATTTCAGATAAAAAGAAACATATTTTATGTTCGCGCATCCACGAAAATGCTCAAAATAACTTGAAAATAACCAATAATGAACTTTTTGTTATTTTGGCACGAAATCGATTTTCTATTAGATGAATAGGGTTCTAAAAACTAGTATTTACAACTATAATTATCCTCCACAGACCATGCGGCAATACGAAAATCCGTATACATCGTAAATTGTCAATAAACTTGAAGAAAAGAAATAAAATCATGTTTATGCTTGATTAAATTATATTTTTCTTATTGGTAACGATTTTCGTATTTATTGAAAGTGTTCTAAAAGTTCATAAATATCCGCCGAAAGCCAAGCAGAAATAAAGAAATTCTGCTATATCGTAAATTGTCAATAAATAAAAATAAATTAAAATAAATTAAAATAAATTATTGAAAATCATGCTGTTTTACTATTTAGAACTGCTTTCTGCACATACTTTAGTATGATGGCATGATCGATACCAGTGGGAGGTTTTGGGGCTGGGTTTCCCAAAGACCTTTAGAGTCTCTAAATCGATAACAAGTTTCTATAATATCTCCCACTCGCTGGTTCAATGATTTGTTAAATATTTTCCACTTGCACGTGTGTGTAAATACAGTGCCTGCTTTGACTATCTTTAACTCTTGGTAAATATTTGGTAAAGTGGCAAATAAACTGTACCATCTAATAGGACTACAATTTGCCAAAGTTTCAGTTTGATCGAAGACATTTTATTTTTTAGTGAAACTACTTTAAAAAAATGCCTCATATATGCATGTAGTCTACTGATAGATCATCAATAGTACAATGATTTAAAAGTATTTTTGTAATTATATTTAACTAAAATATGTACAAAAATCGTTCCTAAATAGTAAAGAATCATGAATCTATGCAATTTATCTAAATTTAATGACAATTTACTTTGTACAAGAATTTTTTTATTGATACGTTGCTCTCGGAGGATAATTAGAGTTGCAAGCATTAAATATTAGAAACCTTTCCATCTATAAAAATATCGTCACCAATAAGCAAGATATCTTTTATTCAAATAAAAACATTATATTTCTCAATTTTTTCCAATTTACGATGTGCAGGAGTTTCTCATTGCTGCATAGTATTCGTAGGACAATTATAGCTGTCAATACTAATTTTTAGAACTAATTTTTAGTAAAAATTTACTTTTTACCGTTTGAAAAATTCTCTATTATTTCTTTATTTTGATCCGGATACCAAACTACCACTTTTAGACCCACTCAGAATTTGAAAAAAAAAATCCGCCTCGACCTACTGAACATCCTTACTAGTAATTTAATTTTCACAAAGAGAAAAGTAAACTCACCAATATAGGTATAATGTGATTCTACTCTCTCTGCACTTCTGGTCCTTCGAGAAGGATTCAATCGTTTTTCGTGTTTGTGTGTGTTTTTTGCGGGTCTCGTTTGTTCGGCCACAGAGCTAGTACTTCCGGTATCCGACGCCCTGGATGTCGGTCCTCGTCCACCTTCTTCAGTTTGTTTCTTTGAAGATTTTCCCTCGCCTTTTGAGCCTTTCGATGGCTTGGGGATCAGGATTGTTAAATTTCTGGTTGAAATGGCCGTCATTCCGTTTCTAGATTTTGGAAGATCCAACACCACTCCGCATCCACAAACTGATGCGTTTTCATTAGGCATGCTGAAAAAAAATTGGACAAATTTATTACAAAATTATTCTTTCACCTAATCTATTACAAAAATATTGAGAATGTGCTAAAAGGGGAATAAATGAAAACTTGGCGAGATTTTCTCTTTTTTTAATCACATGAAAGTGATTTGCAGCAGAGTGATACGCATTTGAATAAAATGATCTAGATTTAGTATTAAAATTATTTTACGGGGACGAATAAACATCAGGCCTCGGACTCATGCCACTATTGATACTTTTTTTAACGATACAACTATTTTGCTACTATTTTGAACTAATGCTAAGATTTTTTTTAATTGCTCGCTATTCAACTATTTTTCTACTTTGCCTTTAAAAATGTTTTTAAATTCTTCACTAGATTGTCCAAAATAACATCCACCATCTCAAAAATCGAAATTTCTAAACGCTTTTAATATTTTGCAGATTTCAAACAATTTCAAGTGATTTAAAAGGATTTTTACTTCAAGATTTCAACTTTAAGGTTTCAAAGTGTAAAGCTTTAGATTTTAAACGATTTCAGAGAATTGATAAGTTTTCAACATTTTTGGTGCAATTTTGAGAGATATTATGAATTTAAAGATAGTTTACGGGATTTCAAAGTATTTCAAGGAATTCGTAGGAATTTGGCCAGACCTAAGCGAATTTATAGGATCTTCGAGCACTTTGAAGATTTAAAAAATTTCAATGGATTTCAAAGGATTTGAAAGATTTGTGAGTATTTTACGAGAACTTCAAAGAATTTCTAGAGAATTTTAGGGAGTTAATGAAATGAAATGAAATTTTATGGGACTTCTAGGAATTTCATTGGGATTTTATGGTGTCGCAGAGGATTTAAAAGATTAAAACGTTTTTAAAGGAATTTCAAAATATGTCTAAGGATTTCGCAATACTTGAAGGATTTGAAAGAGTATAGTGTATTTGAAAAGATTGCGAGGAATTTCCTGAGATTTCAAAGAATTTTGTAGGATTATAGAATTTCAAATGATTTCGTAAGATTTCAGAATATTTAAAAGATTTCGAAGATTTCAAGGAATTTTTATTATATCTACCAAATTTTAAGGGATTTCAAGGCATTTTAAATTTTTTGAGGGATCCATGGAATTTAAAAAGAAATTAAAGTTTCAATTTTATAGGAGATGTATATTGTGTACGTTTTGTCTATTTTCGAATAAGCTGCCGAAAAATCGATTTTTGGGTATAGAAAATAAAATAGAAGTAGTTTATGAATCAAAATTTCCTAAAAACATGGCACTGGAATTTCATCGAATCAATTTGTCCGAAAGTTTTTAGACGAATCGGTTGAATATTGCAGGCAGCAGGTCGACTGATCTGCTAAAAAAAATAATTTTAGGTATAAAAAGTAAAATATTTCTAGAAATAATTGCTGAAACAAAATTTCCTAAAAAAATTGTACTTGAGCTTCATTTAGTCAATTTATTCTGCAATTTTTAGATAAATCGGTCAAATATTGTAGGCTACAGTTCGACTGAACTGCTAAAAAATCGAATTTTTTACATAAAAAGGGAAATATCTCTAGAAATATTTCATGGATAAAAATTTTCTAAAAAAATGGCACTGGAAATCCATCTAGCCAATTAATTATTTTTTAAACGAATTGGTTGAAAATTGTAGGCTACAGTTCGACTGTACTGCTACAATATCTAATTTTGGGCATATAAAGTGAAATATTTTTTAGAAATAGTCAATGAATCAAAACTTCCTGAAAAATGGCACTTGAGGTTCATCTAGTCAATTTATTCTGCAATTTTTAGACAAATCGTTTGAATATTGTTGGCTAGAGGTCGACTGAACTGCTAAAAAAATATGGTTTGAAAAAAATGAAATGATTTAATCTGATTCAATTTTTATGAAGCGTTTTTATTAACACAGAGAATTTTTGGCTTAGTTTTTGTATAGAGAATGCAATTACGAAGGTTTTCTATGATCCTTTATCTTCTTCTTCCACTCCATACTTTTTATGTCTTTTTGTCTTTTGCTTGAACAGACAAATAGGTACTTTATAACGCTCTAATTCACCTATTCTAAGGGGAGGTCCATTTTAAAAGCATGATCTTTATGGAATTAATAAGGCAGATTTCTTTCAAATCAATATTTCAATTAAAACGTAATTAGTCGGTTCACGAGATGGATATTCAGAAGATCATTCGGAGTGTATAACTTTTTAAATTAAATATTATAAGTTACTAACATGCGTCAAAAATTTTAAATAATTTATTCCATGAAATTTGTCTTTCTTTAAGGTTTAAAATTGTTAAAATTTGCTTTTGAGAGCAATATTGAAATATTAAGATAAGGAACTTCAACCCAAGCTTTTCTGAATGATTTTGCAAGCTTATGTAGGATTACTTCAGACTATGATGATTTCTATTCTCAATATCGAAAGAGGAGATTTCAAATTTAATCCCTTATTGACCTGGTTAAATTTTTCCACTATGAGAGTGTATTCAATCCGAAATTTTATGATGTATAAACCTCCCGAGTTTCTGATCTCCTCTTCTGATTCTGAAGAGAAGTACTTAGGAGTTCAGAAACAAAAAAATGTTCTCATTCACTCTGAAGTTATTGCAAAGAAAATACAGTTTTTATCGTTTTTCCTTGTTGAAGTAGTGTTCTTTAGGAATTCTGTTTAGATCAGGATTACAAGCATTTCTCAAACAATGCTCATAACCTTATGTTTGAAAGTGATGTTCTTTGCCGAAGAATAAAGAATTTGTGCTATTAAACAAAGTAGAGCTTCCAAGGTAAACTCTTCTCCTTAGAAATTTTAATCTTCAGTAATTCTGAAACTTTTATTTAGGAACAATGTTCTTTGTGGAAGAGTAAATAATTTGCGCTAGCAGGGAGAATGAAGCCTCAGGCTAAACTTCTTTTATCTAAGAATTTGCAGTTTCATTTTTATTTACTTAATTTTATTAACTTACATATTTTTATATTCCTCATTATGCTTGTCCTGTACAAACTTTTAGAAGAAGGTATATTACAGTTTTTTGCTACATCTCATGTTACTGTGAATAAAAACGCGACCGTTCGGTGGAATATAACCCTCAGTAATTAATATTAATTAACAATTTTGAAATATGAGACTTCACAGCCCAAAATACTCTCAAAATAGGTGGAAGGGAAAATAGAGTGATTCTTAACAAAATTGTTGAATTTTCAACAAAATGACTAAATTTTTAACAAAATATTGAACTTTAAAACAATAAAGATGCATTTTCAACCAAGTGGTCCAATTTTCAAACTAACAAGATTAAAATTTCACCAAAAACAGTTGCATTTTCAACAAAAGACTTAAATTTTTCAGCCAAGAAGACGAAACTTTTAGAAGACAGTTGCATTTTTTACCAAATAGCTGAATTTTTAATGTACTTCAATTTTCTTTAACCTTTCTTAAGTCTACTTCCTGCGTACATTTGAATACAAGTATTTTTTTCGTCCGATCAATAATAGCAGAGATAATAATTGTTGAAATATATTCCAATTTTCAGGCTTCCAGTTGTCAATTACGAGTACCAATATCTGAAAATTTTGCAAAACCCTTCGACCACATTATTTAGTACCTCAAACACTATGCCACAAATTCCTTTTCAAATGGAAAGTCTCTTTTAATAAATAAAGAAATAAATATATATGTACATATATACATAACTTTTTTTTAAAATAAATTTCTGTGGAAAAGGTATAATTTTAAGGAGTGGTGCATTAAAATATAATAATATTTTACAGCATAAATTTCCTAAAATCAGTTCTTGAAGCGGGCGGCAAGCACCGATTTACCGCTTTTTTGAAAATTTCCAATCCCTTAGGTTGTGTTTAAGTTAAATTTCTGAATAATATTTGAAATGTTGACCCTCCGAATTTACAAACAATTTTTGTTCGTTTTCCGGAAAATATTCGATCCTGTAGGCTGGTTCAGAGCCAAATTTGAGTCAATTTTAAGAATTTTTATGTCAAATGGCCTACATTTTTATGTTTTTAAATAGAAACGTCCTCACTCCTCAGGAGTATTTTCATCAATTTAACCGACTTGGTTTAGACTTCAATTTTTTCTCTCTCAAGCCTTGAGCAAGTTCTAAACATAAGTTTATCGAAAAAATAAAAAATAAGTGGTGCCTTTTTTCTAAGGGGTATAATCTCAGGAATCAATTTCATTTGCAAATAAATTTACACGTATTGTTTAGGTTTTCAATGCAACAAATTTTTGAGGTTATAGAATTAAAAATGTCTTGAAGATTAGGTTACAATTTTTATTAAAAAAAAGAAGAGTTCATTTATTTGCTTAAAGTAAACATTTGAAGGGGTGGCCCGAGTTAAAACAAAATATTTAGATTTTACATTGCCACCCTAATATTAGGGGTGTGCTAAAACTCGACCTGCACGAGCCAAGCTTTTTGTGTGCGGGTCGGGTCGGGCCGCAAACCGGCTCGCGAGCCAAGAAGAAGCACGCGATACGAAAAAAGTTCCTGTACCGAAAAATGCTCGCGGACCGATAAGAACTCGGTAACCGAAAAAAGCTAACAAAGCTTGCAAAATAAATAAGGAATACACTGGGGATCCCATTTAAGTGCGGTTTTGGGCATGGTCCTAAATGGTCGTCACTTAAATCGAACACAACTTCGCTCGCTCCGAACATAAAAATTCAGGGTCGTGTGAACCATTTCTGTTGGATTTGGACGCACGCTAACAGCTGACGCTACGCTGCTGTTTGCAACGCATGACTGGGCAGTGCCTCTCTCTCGGTCCCGTGATATCCGCTTCACCCAAATGTCGAGGACTCAAATTCTAGGAACGACTTATATGGGAGTTACTAAAAAGGGATTGCCAGTGTAATAACATTATGGAAATGAACATTAACAGAAATTTATACTTCAAAGATAATTATTCCCTTCGATTCCTATTCGATTTGAAAAGTTTTTTTTTTAATTGGAAGATATTTAGTTAAAGAGGGACACCTCAAAGCAAATTTTGGAATTTCTTTTTCTTTTACGTGAAATTGATATTAAGTCATGTTTTTAAAGAAAATGTTTATTTCCTGTGCTCTTCATTTGTATATATTAAAAATCGGCTCAAATCAATACAGTTATATTGGATCGAGCAAAGTGATCAACTATTGTTGTGCAGCTCGGCTCGATTCGACCCTTACATGAAAAACTTGCGCGAGGCGGGTCGATCCTGCGAACTCGCGAGCTTTTGCACACCCCTACCTAATATACAATCGCTGAAAATTAGGTGTTCTGAAGTGATTACAAAATCATTATTATACAGACATTTCTCAGCAGGGAGGATTGGAATTTCATCCTGAATTTAAAACAATATCCATTAATTTGGTAAAAGTATAGATAATTATGTGAGCGCTTATCACTTTGATAGCAATAGATCCATAGTTAGACAATCTTATTTCATAGTATTCATTTCTGGGGGTTTAATCATAATATCTCGATAGATATTGCCTCTCGATTGTCAACAACTACCGCGTTTCTGCACTAGGTAATTGAATCTGTCGACGAGACTTTGGAGGGTCTCTTCTCCCTTCGCTTCGGGGCGGAAGAGAAATTTCTCTATTCTCGAGCCACGCGTATTATCCTTTCATCTCCGAGCACGAGCTCTTTCGCGGCAGGAACGTTTATTGCACAAACTTTAAACTTCAGCGATCCAGAATCCTGCAATTTTGCGGAAGACTGATAGAGGTATAGAGCTCAAGAACGCGACTTATTTTTGTCCCTGCCTACCAACTCCTGAAACGGATGCCCAAATCAATTTTCGAAGCTCCCGAGCACAATTCCTCAGAGAAACAAGGAGGATTTTAAAAACATCAAGAAGGTTTCGTAGGCGAATACACGAATAGCTACTCTTTTTTTATATTTTATTTATCAGGGTAGGTGGCAAATAACAAATTCTGGTATTCGAAATCTTGACAACGCGAAAAAGTAGCGTATTGGGACTCTGAAAAAGTGTAATTAATTTGGAATCGATAGACATGCAGCTTGGTTGCCCACCATAAAAAAAAATTGTAGCAAATTTTTTGTACGCAGTTCTTCAATTTTCTTGAGGTTCCATTTTTTTAACTGAAGGTTAGACAAGTCTTCATAATTTCTTACGGATTTTTATCAATTATTTTTAAAGAGATAATTACCGTTTACTTCAGTCCTGTTTTCGGAAAAAATTCTCAACACCTTTGTACATAGGAGAACAATCTTTTCGGGTACTTGCAATATTTCAGTGAATAAAATGCACTAGGAAAAAAATCGCCAAGACACAGACATCGAAGTTGGAAATGCAGCGAATGTTCTAAATTTTGATTTTGATAATAATTAAGGGAATTCTCTTTATAATTTGTAGTTTTAACATTCTTCTGAGAATTTGTGGGCTTTTTAAGCCTAGAAATACACTAGAAAAAAATATGCCTGCTGCCCGGGCACATTCTGGTTGCGCACTGCGCGCGAGGCGCATTTCTACTGCATTTTTTCAAATAACATACATATTGTAACATAAATAAAACACAGTGATTTAAATCCCCGATGAACTTCAGCCATAAATTGGACCTGAAATTGTTTCTCGATTTGTCTTTAAAGACGGTTCTCAAAGCACCTGCGGCTTTGACGATTACATTCTCATTGTGACACTCGCGCTTCTCGTTCGATAATTAGGTCGTGGTACTCTTTTAAAAACAAAACGATGTAGACGGAATGGAACGGAATATAAGAAGTAGGCATATTTCTCGATATAATGATAATGAAAAATATAAGTTTTTTTCCTTCAAATTTACTAAACAGAGACATTAAACCACAGCCCTTGATTCCGTTCGCTCAAAGTTCGACTCAAAGTGAATTTTACAAAAATGTGTAGTCAGTTTGTAAAAGATATTAAAAATTATTTCACTGCGTTCCAAAAATATCCCAACATAGGTAACTACTTGATTATTTATTGTCTAGAACTTTTTGAATTTGTGTCCAATCGAAAAATGTCATTAAGAGAATTTTTAAATCTCGTTAAAATCTCCTAAAAATCACAAGTAAAACCTAAGGATCTCTTAGAAATAAAAATTGCATAATTTCCAAAATCATATAACTTTTTGCATTTTGGTCTAATCGAAAATTTGGACGATTATATTAGACTATCATGAATGATAATGTAAAAATGGACAAGACCCAGGAGTCGAAAATAGAATTACAGAAAATTGTCAAAATTTGGAATATTTTATTTAATTGAATCATTTTCTTCACTTGTTAATGCAAGCATTATTCAACCACGTGTGGATTTTTTAAGAATAGAAATTTTCTTTAAAAAGAAATATTTCTATTATAATTTAATTATAATTTCTTTGGCATATATGGCAAATTCAAAATTTTGAAAATTTTCTGTAATTATAATTTCTTGTCGATTTTTTTTCTATTCTATTTCTATGCTAAAAAAGTTTACGCATGCTTCGAAAACTATGTAATAACACTCCAAGTTATAAAGATAATATAATTAAATACCTAAATAGAAATTTCAAAAATGTGCTGTATTTCCAATTGTGATTCCTGAGTGTGGGCGATTTTTTTCCTTGTGCATTTTAGTAAGTGGAAAGTTTTCAAGTAGCCGAAAAAATTCTTCTGCTATTTACATAGGTGTTAAGAGTGTTGTCCAAAACAGGGGCAAATTAAGTAGGAATTATTTTGTACAAAATAATTGATTAAAATCCGCAACAAATTGGGAAGACTTTTTTGAACTCCATATATTGAAAAAAAATTCAAACTTAAGATAATTTAAAAATTCTGCAAACAAGACATATTTTTAACATTTTTTTTAACACGTGTAACCAAGCTGATTGTCCATCGATTCCAAATTAACTATACTTTTTTAGGATCCCATTACGCTACTTTTTCGCGTTTTAGCAATTATGAAATCTAGATTTTTTTGATTTTCGACCCACTTGATAATTTATATCTCAGCAGAAACATGTGCGATGCAAGCAATTACGCCGAGTAAAAATTTATTAGTATAATCAACAGAGTTTATGAAATTAAAGTTTACCGAGTAATACCAAAAGACATTTAAACTACAAAATTTGTTTAGATTGGCAAAATTACAGGAATGTTAAGAAATTAATAAAGTATTATTATTTTTCATTATTTTTCGCATCGTAGATGTTTTTGGTGAGATTTGAATTCTTTTTAATAAAAATGTTTAATAAATAATATTCCTGTTCCAAATTAATAAGAAAATTTCATACTCAACAAAATACAATGCATATAATTAGCATTGATATTGATATTAAAAATTAAAATATAACGGGCCATTCCATGTCAAAGGAAACAAGTTGGTCGTTGATTTCTTTTATTTTTGGTTATCGTGTAGTGTTTGGGTTACTGAATACTAATGACAAAGGGGTTTTGTAAAATTTGTAATATTTTGCCAGATATTGTTAATTGAAAACTAGACATTTGAAAAAAGGACCATACTTTAAGAATCTTTATTTCGGTTATTATTGATCTAAAATTTTCCATCAAAAACTAGAATAGCATTTTTTCTCATATTGAAGCAAAAAAATTTCGAAATTCAGCGTCGCAGTGCCACAGTGCATCGTAGTGCCGTGGCAAGTCATCTTGGAAAGTTGCTAAGTCAAGCGATTTCAGTACTGCGTATTGAAACTTAAGAATAATAGTTATAATATAATGAATTACTGAAAAATCGAAAGCTTTCAAATAAAAGTGGAGACTCTTGAAAAATAATTCAAAATTTTCTTGAGGCATAGTCTAACGAAGTCACGTTATTTAAGGAATCCAAATTTTGCTAGACATAGTCCTGGATAACAGAAACTGAATAAAATGGATTTTACTGTTTATTATATTGTATTTGAAATTTGGGACAACAACTTATAAATATAAATCCGTATAATCTGTATGTTAATTTTTAAAGTCCTGGATTAAAAAACTTGACATCTAAATTTTACGGCTTAATATCCATAGATTGCTGTCCCAAATTTTGGAATCCAAGATCTTAAAAGGTAAAATTAATTTTTCTCGGTGGTGTTATGTTGAAAGTTTTATACAAATCGATCCAATAGTAAACTAAACTGCTAAAAAATCTAATTTGGGTATAAAAAGTGCAATATCTTGAGAAATAAATGATAAATCTAAATTTTCTAAGACTGAAACTTCCTATAGTTAATTTATATTGAAGTTATTTTTATCCGCATACACACTATCTTAACTCGAAACTCTAAATTTCATAAACATTTTTTCTGTCAATGATCCTATACAAATTAATTTAATGCAAGACATTTTTAGAGAGCAGGCTACAGATCGATTGAACTGCTAAACAATCTAATTATGGTTATATGGCATCTAGTTATATGGCATTCATCTAGTCAATTTATTCTAACATTTTTAGACGAATCGGTTAAAAAATTGTAAGCTACACTGCCGTCTAAATTAAAAGATACATAAGTAACATTGTCGCTTAGGTATTCTTTCCATTGCCAGGTCAAAGAGAATAACCCTAAACCGCAAAGTCACTTACGTATTTTTTTACCTTGGACGGTAGTACAGGTCAACTGAACTGCTAAAAATAATATATTTTTCACGTTTTTGAATCTGTTCTGTTCACTTTATAAAAAATGGACAATGTCAACGGTGGTGAAAAAGGTGAGATGTTAAAAGTCAGATTAGGAAACTAAGAAATCATAGAGCAGAGGTCGAAGTTGAGAGATCAGAGCTGGGAGGTTCGATGTCAGAAGGCACATGCCATAGCTTAGAGGTCAAGCATGAAAGGTCAAATGTGATATCTCAAAGCTATCTTTCCATATCTTTCTTTCCATCTGCCCTTTCCTTAACTTGATCACAGTTTTTGCTAGTAAAAATTATTTTGTATTTAAAGATCTATATATGCATATTTAACATATTCAATTCGCGATTTAATATTTTGCCATTTTGTAAGTGTCCTTAGCACAGCTACTCCAGGGCTTATGACTTACGACATAATAATAATTTTCGTGAATGATTTTGTTGGTTTGTCCCGCAGGAACATGCCACGGAAATCGCTACATGGAAATTGAATTACGTGCTCTGTTGCGAAATGAACTCTCGATCTGGTACACAGGACAGAGTACGTACATTTCGTACCTAGACATGATGAGGTTCAACGAAGTTGTTATCGTAACCTCGACATTATTCAACTTCCGCGACCTAATTTCTTCACCGAAATTCAAAGCTTTTGTAAATTTGATTTGCAGAATTTTCCTCATCAACTTGTCTCTATTCGTTCTATCATTGTCGCTTCGCTAGGTCTTACTCGCAATTAATTTCTACTTTTAATAAAAGCTACGAGCCTTTGCAGCATCATCATTCATAATAAGCAGCGGTGTTGTATTGCATCTCGCGCCTCTAAACTCGATTTTACCACTTTCTAGCAAAGTCAGGCACTGTCAAAGGACTAAAGTGGTAAACTGATTGTCGCTCATTTAGTGCGTGTGAAAATGTTTCGAGCTATTCAGTAAATTTGTTAAAGCGCTTCGAATTTAAATGTAGCATTTTCGCAGCAAGTGACGAAAAGCATTTTTTGAAAGTTTTATTCTCTTTCGGCAAATTTTGGGAACTTATCTCTCTTCTGCAAGACTTTTTCTCCATTTTTAATTGAAGCCCAGGGATATTTAATATTTTGACAGACTTTTCGAAATTATAATACATTTCAAATAATAAGCGATTACCAATTACGGAACAACTCTATTAAGCTTCCAATCAACACTCAATAAAGTTCGCTATACAATTAATGAAGAATAAGTATGGTTTCATTGATGAGCGATATTTGAAATACATAATAAAATATAGGCAAACATCGAATATATACAAGTCCTTTTAATATTGCGGATTCCGGCTTTGATAAAATTCATACCACTCTTGTGAATAGATATACCTATAAGATCAGTGCCAGTGTGAAGAAAATTTGCAAACACGTGTCACAAACGATCATCATGTGCAGGTGTGAAACATGCTCGCAATATTGACTGTTGTTTGTTTTCAATATTTCACTATAGATTTATGTGCCGGATAAACGCTGCATAAAGTAAAAATATTGTGTCAATTTCTAGAAGTGTACCCCACGCAAATATTGGATGTTCGAAATTTATCGTAAGACCACAACTTATGCGTTACAATAATTTTGAGCATCAACATTGTACCAAAGGACCATTTCTCTGAAGTTGTATATTATCAGGGGGGTACACTTCTAG
>CAKNWW010238513.1:0-10680 GCA_932074435.1 Andricus kollari | reverse complement strand
ATAGAAGAAGTTTATATAAGTTATATAAATTTAAATAAGTTATAATTCACTAATAAATTATTTTTCACTAACCGGCGTCATCTGGTAAACACATTGGCCAGGGGATGCACAAAATGTCGCTGCATGCGCACAGTAGCGACTGCGCAGCTACATTGTATAGAACTGAGGTCTATAGATATCATATTGAAGTAGTTCACAAACACTCAATACCTCGAATCGAATTTCTATGAGATTTTTAAACATTTTGTCAAGAATTTTTCTATACATTTGACTGAATTGAGGTATTTAAACCTTATAATGATGTGATTACAAACTCACAATACCTCCATTGTAATTTCTTCGAAAGTCTTTAACATTTTCCAATGAATTTCACTATATATTTTATTGCACTTTTTTAAATCGGAGTTCAATATAAAGTTTACAGAACTCTTATAGTGTTAATATAGATTTGTTCTACATTAAATCATGAAAGTTATACAGAATATAGAAAATTTGTTCAAGGTTTCGATATGATGCTCAACTAGTACTGCTTGCGTGAAATGTTTTAGCTTGACTTTACTCTCATGTTCCTTTACAGGTTGACTCACCAACTTACAACCTAGCACCCTTTCTCACCAAAGAACTGAATCCTTTCACAGCAAACTCTATTACACACGTCCAAAACTCTTTTGACTTTATGAAAAAGATACACAGATTCACATTCAACCCCAAGACATCCTAGTGAGTTTCGACGTAGTATCTCTTTACAAAAGTACCAATCTCAGATACAATCGATATTATTAAGTTCTTTGCAAACTTCCCCTTTGATCTCACACCTTTGATAGAACACTGTCTCAGTAATACTTCCTTCTATTTCAACAACCAATTCTACGAACAAGCCTCAGGAGCAGCAGTAGGATCTCCAATCTCACATGTAATAGCCAACATCTGTAATAGCCTAGTGCCCAGCTGGTTCCGCTTTGGCGTGCTGTTCTGGAACCAGAGTCTGGTATAGCATATCCAGGCCCAGACTGGTCATGTTATACACCAGATAAAATTAAGATAACGTAAAATGCTACTAAATATGTTTCTGTAATATTTTTACACTATATTTCAGCCCTTTCTGGGAGAATATACTGCGGAGACGTCACAACATTTCAGGAGACACACTGAAATATTAAAAACATAACCCCTTGTCTTATAAGATTATCACATCCCAGATAGCAAACTGCGCGCACGGTGCATCGCACCACGTGCGGATTTTCTCGAACGACGTGCGCGCAGGGGATGACACAGCTGCGTCCTCATATGCGTGACAGGTGTGTCGCACGTCGTGAGGGTCGCACGTCATGCATGCCGGTGCGGGTATGGTGCGTGCACACATTTAGGATTTTTAGAGGGTTCAGAAAATATTTTCATTGATATTTTTAAATAAAGAGCAGGTGATTTATCATGGACGCATTTTTTATTATGGGTGGAAGGAATACTTGCACATTTTAGTTGAGCATTAGCAATTCAGTTTCCGCATGTTTGTCTCACATTTTCTAAATGTAAAAAGCTGGAACAGTCTCCCTTTTCCAACTGATTTTGAGGTTAAAAGCAGGAACCCGACCTAAGCGAAACAAAATACTTTCGTGATTTTCATTCTGTTTCTATACTGCCAAAACGTAACTATATTCACTTGATTTAGGTTACTTTATTCAAAATACTGAAATTGTAACGAAAAGGAAACGAAAGATTCGGTACTTTTTGGATACCGTAACGTATAATTTGTCCTAATTTAGAGCCATTCATGTATGTCACATTTTTGTAAGCACGATGAATACAGAACACAGAATGATGCAAAACGAGACCCGAGAGGAGACCGCGGGACGAGAAGTCGCCATGGGAGTCGCGAAGACACTCGTGGCGCGTCGTGCATTTCCGTTGGATCGACGAAGGCTGCTGTGCCATATGGGTAATCGTCAAATTGGAGGCAAACTAGAAGTCCCAGTAATGTAACATTAGCTTGAAAACTCGTACTGATTTCTTTTTTAAATTTAATAAATAGTTATTATCATCCTCTACAAAATGGTCATTTCTTTTTTTTTATTTGCGTTCCGATTTACTTTAATTTAATAAAAAAACACCCCAAATGTCATTACCATACGGTGTTTTAACCTCACTTTGCACAAGGATAAACTGTTTTTCTCCTTTTTTCAGACAGTAACCTGAAAAACGCTTAACGTCTCAAGTTTGTAAACTTTCGATGAACATAAATTTAATTTATGAACATTTTTCAAATCAAATAAATAATATTGTAAAAACCTTAAAGCATGTCCCTCGATTTTCGGCATTTCAGAAATCATTACCGTACGTCTTTTTATCTAGTAAAATATTGTAGTTACAGTTGAGTAATAAATACAGAAATATTAAGCGTATCGTTTAATACAAGATTCTATAAAATTGAGCCTAAAATATAAAATATTTTTTTTGTGATTCCAATATGAAAACTGAAAAGTGAATTTTGACAACAAAAATATCATTACCGTACGTGAGTTAAAAACCAGTTTTGGACAGAACAGAAATTATAAAACCATTCCGTTACTTGCTCAGCGGTGTTTTCTTTCATAACTAGGTGACTTTTTATGATTAAAATCTGTTATTTCTTTATAAATATTAAAAAAGGCTAAACTTCATCAATTTTCTCGCATCATTCCCGTACGGTACAATAGAGGAATGTACGACTGCTTATATGCGCGTGCGCGTGGATCAGGTAGGCCGGTTTGTTTTCTATTTCCTAGCCTCTATTTATAAGTATACAGATCTCAAGAATTTTGATGAATAAGTTAATTAGAAATAAAGAGATGTGTTACAAATTACATTACAGCACAGGTAGGTAGATTTGTTATTAATAATATACTGTATACTTTATGTAATTTTTATTCACAATTGTGACAAATTAATGAATTTTGTAGGTTTCAAATTTTATATGTAGTCAGTCTCAACTGTCTCAATAAAAAGTAGAACTTCTCTTGAAATTAAAAAAAATAATAATCTACAATAGTTAAACATTTCGTTTTTCCTAAATGGGATGCGTTACAGTATTCGCTTTTGAACTTTTTAAAAGCTCTGGCTCTCTTTTCATCAAACTCCCAACCTCAAATGCAATTTCCGTATTTCATATAAGAATTTCATTATTATTTCTCATTTTCAAAACTGCCCCGATTGGGTTTAAAATTTTTAGATGTGTTATGATGCCCCGCAGGTTTGCTATGTGGGATGCTTGCATGTTTGGGCATACTTGTGAATCCTTCAAATTTCCCATTGATAGATTTTCTATTTCATTCATTAATTTTTAGATTAATTACTAGTGTTTAAACTAAGTACCAGAATTTGGTCCCGTTATTCACCAGATTCTATTTTTTGACTGGTCTGATCATTTCTCCCGCTAGTCTGGTCGACTAGAGGGAGCAGTCAGGCGTTGCTACTAGGGCACTTTTGTAATCTGGAGACATGGACTAGATGAACTAGACAAGTTTTCCGATTTCATCAATCGATTACACCCTAATATCCAGTTCACCATGGAAATTGAACAAAACGGAAAATTGCTTTTTTTGGACGTACTGGTTTACAAAAAATCTGATAATATGTTAGGACTTGGAGTTTACAAAAAGCCCACCCATAAAAACAGATACCTACATGCCTCCCCCACCTGTTTCCATGACAGATAAAGATAAATTACAAAAGGAATTACAAAACGTTAATCAAATCCTAACACAGAACGATTACATGAGAAAACGAATTGATAAAGCAATAAGAAAATACACTGAAAAAAAAAAGTCAACAGACACGAGTAAAGAAAGAGAGAGAAAAACAACCACCATCCTACCCTACATCCAAGGTATCACGGAACAATTAGGAAGAATTCTCAAGAAACACAACATCCAAACCATATTTAAGCCACCCGCGAAAATATAACAACTTCTTAACAACCCTAAAGATAAAAAGGCACCTCTCAGTGATCCGGGAGTATACAAAATCCCTTGTTCTTGTGGCAAAGTCTACATTGGAGAAACCGGGAGAGCGGTCCCTAGCGGACCGAATGAACGGAACGGATACGCTACAGCGTATCGCTATAGTATCCACATCGTATCCTCTCCGTATCATACAAGAAAAACTCATTAAAAAGGGAAGATGAACATTTAACTTGTTGAGATTCGGATTCTACGTGAAATTTTGGGTTAGAAGGTCACGGAGTAATTGCAATAGTTTTTCTTGAAACGATACAAACTTTAAAAAAATATAATACCTATCGACCACGTGCGCTGAAGGCGACTTCAAGCGCATCCATAATCGATTAAGGAGTACTGCTTAAACGATTATGGATTCTTGATTATGGACGCTTGAAGTCGCCTTCAGCCCATGTTGTCGATAGGTATTATATTTTTTTAAAGTTTTTATCGTTTCAAGAAAAACTATTGCAAATTACTCCGTGACCTTCTAACCCAAAATTTCAAGTAGAATCCGAATCTCAACAAGTTATATGTTCATCTTCCCTTTTTAATGAGTTTTTCTTGCATGATACGGAGAGGATACGATGTGGATACTATAGCGATACGCTACAGCGTACCCGTTCCGTTCATTGGGTCTGCTAGGGGTGAGCCAAAGTGTAGAGGAACATGAGAGTAAAGTCAAGCTAAAACATTTCACGCAATCAGCAATAGCTGACCATCATATTGAAACAGGACGTGGCATATTATTTGACAAAACAACCGTCATCACAAAAAATTTCAATATTTTTGCAAGAAAACATAGAGAAGCAATAGAAATCTCAAAATACCTTGATAACATCAATAGAGACAATGGATATCATGCCAATCCAATTTAGCTTTCCGTCCTCCAGGATTTTAAAAAAAGACTTCATTGACCAATCAAGTTCGACCAGTCCTCACGTTGGGGCGTTCTGACTAATCACAGGAATCGTAGATAGTATATGTAAGAACAACATAACATAAAACATCAGTTTCAGGTTAGCCCTGAAAAAGTAAACTGCAGTGTTCACGAAACGTCGACAAGATTCGTAGATTTGCACACGATCGAAACCCGATACACCTCCTTTTAATTTATTATAATGAATCATCGTGAAAGCATCAAATATATTATTTTGTAGAATTATTTTTAAAAATAGTTGTGAATGAAAACTTTGTTCATTTTGGTAAAATCTCTATGAAACAAATATATTTTAATTATTTTATTAACTATTCAGTGGGATTATAAGAATAAGTTATCGCTTTAAAAAATCAGAAATTCCGTATATAATGTCTTTATAAATTCTGATAAGTTAGAAAGAATTTTAATCTTAATTACTTTTTTTAATTAAATAGATTTTTCTGCTTATAATATAATTTTTAATTTGCGAAATGTCTACTACAAAGTAAATCTTTCAACTGTGTAATTTCAAAAACTGTAAAATTTGAAGAACTTTATGTTTTTTTCAATTCGTTTTTCACGACCGAAAAATATTAAAAACAATTTTCGACACTAAAACATTCAAGGGAACCAAGTTTTAAAAATGGAACATTCTTGCTACTTAACAGTTTAAGAAATTGGTCGATGAGAAATATATTTTTTTTCATTTACATATATAAACATTCTTTTAGTTAGTAACGCCAAAATTTCATGAGGTGGAAAATTTTCGATTTATAAAGTTTCGTTGTCAAAAATTTGTCAATGTCTGAAACATAAAAAAAAATTGCTTGTAAATTTTCCTGATAAAGATCCAAGGATATTTCAGCTATTAAATGTTTTCAGAATTTGTATAACTTTTCATATTACTTAACATTTTATTTTATTAAGGCCTACTCTAACCTATTATTGCTCATTTTAAATAGCAATACCTTAGAATAATACCTCTGGTAAGATCTAACATTCAGTAAAGAATCTAAAAATTTATATTTTAAAATAAAAATTTAAAAAAATTATAAAACAAAGTGTTTACTGACTCAGTACTGTGGAATTATTTTTAATTTCTTCAAGTCTTATGAATTCTGCGGAATTCTCTTCAATGTTTTATAATTCTTTTGTAACCTTTTGAATCGCAACTCTTATCGCCAACTAAACAGGGGAAATAGTTGATCTCATAGTAAAAAGCAGTTATTGTCAAGCATGTCGGTTTGGAGTGCGAAAGAAGGTACCCCGGAGTATGCTGCTTGGCTAGAAGATCACAAAGAAGAATGTTCGGCAAATCCTTCTGATTCGGTGGAAAAAATGGAAGTAGATGCAATGATCGAAATGCTTGGAGCGTCCGAAGCGAAATATGAAGTGAAATGCCGCAATTATATCATCTTTGGCGACTCCAAAACATTCAAAGCTATCCAGGATTTGAATCCATACGTACATCAATTCCTCGTGACCAAAAAACAAAGTGTAGGTCGCGTCGAGAAGTGCATGGGGTGTCTGCTCCGTACCACAAAAAAATAACAATAGCAATGCAGCTCAAGCATCCGGGACTCAATACGATCGTCCTGCACCGCTTCACCTGGATGTTGCTGTTTTCACTCAGAAATCTGGCGTTTTACTCCAAAGCACGTGCATGCCGGTCGCCAGATTATTAAAATCTCGGCTTACATTGCCGCGGGGATGTTCAACGAAGGGTATTGGGCCACTCTAAAAATAATGGAGCTCCTGGACATCAAACTTGGACCCAGCTGCCGAAAATTTGCCGAAGATGCGGATGCGCACAAAACAAAGCGCCAAAATCGCCGCAGCCTCGATGCGACACGATAAGCGAGACTGGCCCGAAAACAGAAGATTTTGGAAAGAAATCGGCTCCACAAAGAAGGAGAGGGCTTAATGTGTGCTCCTGGAATGGCTGAGTAACGATTGGAACCCATAAGATATCAAGAACTTACTTTTTTCCAACACTTTTCACTATGTAAATCTTTAAACGCGTTTCTCCGGTTTCACATTTTTCAAAATAGCCCGATTCATAGCTCAATAAGTATTTGACGGATCGACTTGAACTCGTGTGTACAGATTGCTAAAATTTGTCATTTGTCGGGGAGCCACTCCAAATTGAAAAAAAATTGTTTCAACAATTTTTTAAAAACAAATTCAAGCAAATTTTTGGGCAAAAATCGGATTTTTGCCAAATGACCGCCCTTTTGTGAAATATTAATATTTTTTGAAATTCTTTTGGTTCACTGACTAACTGAGGATCTAAACTTCAAAACATGTTTTTTTTTATTTCAGACGTCTGTGTGAGGAGCTAAAAATCGGGCAAATTGACTTATCGGATTTGGACATGTCGGACATTCAACCTTATAAATCAAAATATTATTGATGTATCAGGCTGAAAAAAATGGTTTTATACTTCAACAGTAAATTAATAAACCACAACAGTTTTGGAAAGATTCGTTATTTTTTGTATCCCCAAAAATACCCTAATTTTTGGGTTATTACACGGCATTCCAACTTTAAATTATTTCCAAATTGTTTTCAACTTTTTTGAAGTATTTAGAATATATATTGAATTATTTTACATTTCTTTGAGTATTTTGGATTCTCTTCAATTCCTTAGAAGCCTCTTGTAATCTTTTGAATTGTTTTAAAGATTTTTGAATTCTTTTGTGCTACGCCTACCAAATGTCGGTGAACTTAGCCCACATTTACGTTGGGCGTGAGGGTGGAAGCCTAGGAGATGAGTAGGGTTGTGTGAGGTGAATTGGGGAGATAAAAATTAATTTTCAGCGTAGTGGTGACCTAAGATTTGGTTAAATAGAGAAAGTGAGGTTCGGTTAGGAAGGGATCGGGGGAGTTTTTGGTTAGGAGATAAGGGCCTACAGAGAAGGATGAATTTAGAGAGACTTTGTGTTTTGGAAAGCGAACTGACTCTGTAGCTTATGGAATTTCTAGATCTGAATTTCAATTTGATTTTATGTTTTGCACTTGTTCTAGAAAAATGTTAGGTTTATTTTAACTCTAGTTTGGAACGCGAATTGAGAATAAAAGAATGTGCTTTGAGTTAATCTCAAAGCGAATTTAGTAAAAGGGGCTAATAAGAATTAGGAAACGTATCTTCGAGATTTTGTGCAGAATGATTAAAAAAATAGAGAGAGCATTGTTTAGTAACCAGTTTGAGCCAGAATTTAAGTAGACTTTTATTAGTATGGAAATTGTAAAAAACTAAAGAACTTTTATTGCTATAAGTTATTTAACGTTATTGATAGTAAAATGAGATTTTAGCCTAAATTACAAAAACGTGCTTAACGTCACTTTTTCAGGAAGTAACTTGGGTTGAGCTTACTTAACAGGTTTACGTAATGCAAGGTCATAGTTTGACTAGGTTGGGGGTACAAATTTGAGTTCTGATTGGTTGGACGTGTGAGAATAATTGAAAGTAGGATTGCGCAGGATACCTATGCATCGTTGCGCGATCAGGGAGCCCGCGATCACACTATGGGCCAGGCGACCTCAATTTTGGCCAAAAACAAAATACGGAGTTTGAAGTCAGGCTACTATTTATTATTTTGTATATCGTTCAAAGTACTTAAAACCCGATTCTTACATATATAGGGTGTCCCAGTACTCAAGGTACATTTTTATATTTTTGAATTCCTCATAAAAAAAGGAGTTGAAAATAATAATAAAAATTTGTTGTAAAGTTAATAATCAATAAGTTATTAACAATTAAAGATTAACCAATCGGAAGCATGCGTTATATCAGAGGTCGGTAGCGAGGGGAAGTTCGGAGATTCCAGCTCTTTTAACAGATGTGGATCGCTCGCTTCGTCTCTCCCACCAAGAGTCTCTACTCTATTCTAAGAGTTCGGGGCGGTGGTAAATTCTGACATCATATGTTAGAATTTACCACCACCCCGAACTCTTAGAGTAGAGTAGAGACTCTTGGTGGGAGAGACGAAGTGAGTGATCCACATCTTTTCAGGAGGTTGCGAATATCATTGGTGCAACGTCACACGCCAACTGAGAGACGAGATTCTTCGAAAATTTCTTTTCCTTTAGAATACGCGTTGAATTGTTTTAACTTTCTTCTAGTATTTCTAATCCTGTAGAATTCAAACGTATTCTTAGAATTCACTTGTGCTCCGTTGAATTCTTTTGAATTTTTATGCAATTCTCTTGAAACCTTTACAGTGCACCTTAAATTATTTTAAGTTTCTCCCAGTCTTTTGTTTTCTTTGCATTTCAAATTCTCTGAAATCTTTTGAATTCTATTAATTCCTTTGTATTCTCTAAATTCTTTTGAAATTCTATAATTTTTTTTAATTCTGTGAATGCTTTTGAAGTTTGTGTATTCTTTTGCTCTCTGTGAATTCTCTAAATTCTTCTTAATTCTTTGAATTCTTCTTAATTCTCTTAATTCTTCCGCTATTCTCTGAATTCTTCCGAATTCTCTGAATTCTCTGAATTCTTCCGAATTCTCTGAATTCTTCCAAATTCTCTGTATTCTTCCGAATTCTCTGAATTCGTCTCAGTTGTTTGAATTCTCCTCAATTCTCTGAACTCTTTTAAATCCTCTGAAACCTTTTGAATTCTTTTGTATTCTTCAAATTCTTTTGAAATGCTCTAAATTTTTTTTTGAGTTTTGTGAATTCTTTTGAAGTTTGTGAATTCATTTGCACTCTGTGAATTCTTCCGAATTTTCTGAATTCTTTATAATTCTTTGAATTCTTCTTAATTCTATGAATTCTTCCGCTATTCTCTGATTTCTTCGGAATTCTTCCAAATTCTTTGAATTCCCCGATTTATTCTAAATTCTCTGAAATCTTTTAAAATTTGCTGAACTCTCTAAACGGTGTTGAATTTTTTGAATTCAGGGTATCGCTGAATTTTTAAAAACGCTTTTTAATTATCTTGAAATCATTAGAATACACGTTGAATTTTTTTAACTTTCTTTGAATATTTTGAATCCTGTAGAATTCAAACGAATTCTTTAGATTAAATTTTTTTTAATTCTCTAGAAATCTTTACCATACACCATGGATTATAACATAATTTTTAATTTTTTTCATTTATAATTGTAATAAATTTGTCCAAGTCTTTTGTATTCTTTGAACTCTCCTGAATTATTCTGAATTATCTTCTAAATTTTGAAATGTCTAAATTCTTTCCAATTCTCTGAAATATTTTGAATTCTATGCATTCTTTTGTATTACCTTTTATTAAATTATGTGAATTCTTTTTAAATTTTCAGAATTCTTTGAACTGTTCTGAATTTTATCATCCCTACGAGACCACTGAATTCTTTTAATGATTCTTGATTATCTTCAAATTATTAGATTATTTTGGGTACAGCACATATAGTCGCAAATGGACAGGACCCTCTTCTTAAAATGGTCAGGAAACACGAAGAAGTGGGCAAAGGGGCGTTTCTCTACAAAGCAGCGGAGGAGGCTGCTGAAACACTCGGCCTTGACTTCAATATCAGGGATGAGCAAGGTGCATCAAATCTTATGCATCTCGAGTACTCAAGCCTGAAGGGCCAGATTAAGAAAGCACAGGAGAAAAACTTCCGCGAACAGCTCCTCGAGAAGAAGATGCATGGCATCTTCCACAGAAATGTGGAGGATCTGTCGATGTCGTATGAGCTAACGTTTGCTTTCCTTAAATCACCCGGATTGAAGTCTGGCACGGAGGGTTTCATTTTGGCATGCCAAGACGGCGTCATTTCCACTCTAGCATACCGTCGCCACATTTTGA
>CAKNWW010238509.1:0-12608 GCA_932074435.1 Andricus kollari | reverse complement strand
TTCCGCTCCGGGACCAGATGGTATCAAGAACTTCTGGTGGAAGAAGTTTCCTTCGACCCACCAGCATCTGGCCCGCATTTTCACCTCATAATTTAATTCGGAAGAGCCTATTCCGGAGTGGTTGGTAGAAGGGCGCATAGTTCTCCTGCGGAAGTAGGGCAACTTAGCTGACACTAAAAATTACAGGCCAATAACTTGTCTGAACACAATGTATAAGATCTTCACAGCTATCCTAAATGATAGGATTGTTTGGACAATTGGACCTTTGTGGCGAGAGATGTACGAACAACGTGGCTCAAAGAAAGGCGTAGCAGGATGTCGGGAGAACCTGTTCATCAATAGATGTGTCTGTAAAGACGCAGCATTCTATCAGCGTACCTATCGATGGCCTGGATTGATTACCAGATAGCTTTTGATTCAACCTCCCATAGACTTATCATCTGTCTGTTGGAAAGCTTAAAGGTTCATCCACACATCGTGAGGTGCTTAGAGAGATTAATGCCGCTTTGGGAAACCAGATTTACTATCTCATCTGGAAAACATCGTGTGATCACTAATGGTGTCACCTTTCAGACAGATGTGTTTCAGGGTGACACCATGAGCCCTCTCCTCTTTTGCCTTACACTATTGCCAATATCTCCCGCACTTCGCCATTCCGAAGGGTACCTCTGCGTCAAACCTGGAAATCGAAAGCATAAAGCCACTCATGTATTTTATATGGACGATCTTAAGATCTATGCTAAAAATCAAGAGAAACGACATCAAGCTCTAGAAATTGTCAAAGAGTACACTCAAGAAATCAGAATGGAGTTCGGGTTAGAAAAATGCGCCAAGGTTTATTTGAAGAAAGGAAAACTTGATGGAATCCCGGAAGACCCTGAGCTCGTCGACAGAAGCGCTATACGACACCTTGGCGCTGGAAAGACCTATACATACCTGGGCGTGCCACAGAGCCGCATTCAGGACTAGACATCTATAAAGGATACTCTCCGATGCAGATACAATCGTCTCATTCGACGGATTTGGTCTTCCGAACTGTCGGCGAGGAACAAAGTATCTGCGACAAACATGCTTGCCGTCCCGGTAGTACTCTATTCATTTGGAGTGGTTTCGTGGACGAAGGAAGAGCTCAGATCCCTCGATATCGGGTCCCGAAAGGTTATGCACATGAACAAAAGCATACACCTTAAATCTTCTGTTCCGCAACTTCACATCTCACGCCGTCAAGGTGTTCGGGGAATACTAAATCTTGAATGTCTTCACAACAGGATTATTTTGGGTACAGCACATATAGTCGCAAATGGACAAGACCCTCTTCTTAAAATGGTCAGGAAACGCGAAGAAGTGGGCAAAGGGGCTTTTTTTTACAAAGCAGCGGAGGAGGCTGCTGATACAATCGGCATTGACTTCAATATCAGGGATGAGCAAAGTGCATCAAATCTTATCCATCTCGAGTACTCACTCCTGAAGGCCCGGATTAACAAAGCACAGGAGAAAAACTTCCGCGAACAGCTCCTCGAGAAGAAGATGCACGGCATCTTCCACAGAAATGTGGAGGATCTGTCGATGCCGTATGGGCTGACGTTTGCTTTCCTTAAATCACCCGGATTGAAGTCGGGCACGGAGGGTTTCATTTTGGCATGTCAAGACGGTGTCATTTCCACTTTAGCGTACCGTCGCCACACTTTGAGCCAAGACATTCCCGATTATAGATGCAGAGCGTGTTATGCATACTCCGAGCATCTAGGACACATACTATCTGGTTGTCCAACTCATGCGGGAACGACCTACATACAATGGCACAATGCGGCACTAAGAGTGCTTGGTTACCATCTCTGTCAGAATTGTCGAGAATTAGAAGTGTCGGATATACTGGAACTTCATATTCTCGACAATTGTTTCTATTGCGCACACGAGGTCTGACATAGTCCTTCTTGACTTCGAGAAACGAACCATGTTCGTTATCGAATTTTCGGCACCAGCTGACAAAAACATCATAGCCAAGGAGAATGAAAAGAAAGAGAGGTATAAAGAACTTATAAGGGAGTTGCGGCGGCTATACCCGGAATATTCGGTTAAGCTTATCGTCTTGATCATCGGCTCTCTTGGAGGTGCCAAGGTTTCACTGGTTAATAGCCTGAAAAGCATCCCTGCTAAGATACTTGAGGGGAAAATGCAGAAGGCTGTCGTCCTTGGGTGCACGAGACTTTTGCCGGATTATCGTATTAAATTCGTCGCAGACTGTAACGACCTATCTCGCGGTCATGAGACATGGTTACAGCTGAAATTTTACCGCGATTTCGCTGGGAGGGGGTGCAATGTTGCAGATTAGCACCTGCTCCCAGCGAAATCCTGCGGTTGGCCTTATGACAAACTTTGAACTATATATATATATATATATATATATATATATATATAGCGGCCGAGACCCTTGGCCTGCATTTTAACATCAGAAGTGAGGAAGGTGCATTACTCCATCTAGATGCTTCACTTCTGAAAGCCGAAGTGAAGAAAGCAGAAGTTCAAAAATTCCATCAAAAGCTGCTCGACAAGAAAATGCACAGAAATTTTCACAGGAATGTAGAAAAACAGTCCTTGTCGAAGGAGCAAACTTTTGCTTTCCTCAGATCATCAGGGCTTAATTCAGGTACTGTCGGGGTGTCCCACCCAAGCAGGAACGACGTGCATCTACAGACATAATGCGGCCCTAAGAGTGCTTTATTACCATCTTTGTAGCTCTTACGGTGTTGGCCGCGACCCTGCCCTGCCGAACGCTCCAAGGGAGATAGAGTCAATTGTTCAAATCGAGAAGTGCCAAATTTTCAGGAACTACGATTTTCGGACAGCAGTCTCCGTTGCACACTCGAGGCCTGATATTGTTCTCCAAGACTTCGAGAAACTAACTATATTCGTGATCGAATTATCGGCACCGTCCGAATACAACATCGCTGCCAAGGAGAAAGAAAAGGAGGAGAGGTATCAAAACCTTAAAAGGGAACTGCAAAAGCTGTAACCAAAATATTCGGTACAAGTAATTGTCCTTGTGATAGGTGCTCTCGGAGGTGCAAAACTATCACTGATTCGTAACCTTAAAGCCATACCCGCGTGCCAAAAATATGCCAAGGCACTTGCGAAATGGATGCAGAAAGCTGTCATCCTTGGGTCGTTTCGTGTCCTCAAAACACACGTGGGTTTCGCCGGCCTGTCGTTGTGATTTCATCGTGTCCTGTGACTACCCATCTCACGGTTTTGAGACGTGTCTTACGATTTTGTTTCAAGTTCGTCTTTTTGTGTTGAAAATCCCACTATTTTCGTAGAAAATTGAACTATTTGATGGCAAATTAAACTATTTGGTGCCAAATGAACGTTTTGGTTGTAAATTCAATTATTTTGTTAAAAATTCAACTAGTTTGTTCAAAATTTAAATATCTTGTTACAAATTTTAACTTTTTGTTGAAAATTCATATTTTTGCATAGAAAATTCGTTCTTTTGGATTGAAAATTCATTTATATATCTATCTTGTCTACAAATTCAACCATTTTCATCCAAATTTTCTCTTTCTTCATTGGAATTTTAACTGTCTTCTAAAAAGATTTCTTTTTGGCTTGAAGATTTTACTATTTATTAAAAAATACAACTAATGTTGGTTGTTTAAAAATTCGATCATTTGGTTCAAAATTAGTCACTGAAGGTTCAAAATTAAACTATTTTTTTAGAAATTCGTCTCTTTTGCTTGAAAGTTTAATTATTTGGTTTTAAATGAAACTGTTTGATCTAAAATTATTTTTTTGCTTGTTAAAAATTCATCTATCTGGTTGAAAAGTCAACTTTCTTGGTTGAAAATTCATCTCTTTGGGTTTAAGAGTCTATTATTTTCTAAAACATTTGATTTGAAATCTTAAGCATTTTATATTTTAAAGAATTTAGGGGGGTGTTCGTATTTGTGGCGTCACCCTGGTGTGTTCAAGCTTTATGTGATGGTCTGTGGCAAAGAAGGGGAGAGTTGGAAAAAGTGTTCAAAATAGCGATTTTTGATTACTTAGCAAAATATCGTTATTAATAGTTTTGAACGATCCCCTCTCGCAGTCCATCATCCGTGGAATGAAAATGTCCCTCAATACTTGGTATTCAGTCAGAAACTAACGCATACAAATAAATAAAATTATCTTTATAAATATGCAGCAGCATAGAAAAAACTGGGGTTTCTAATAGAATCAGTTTTTGGTTCCTAAGGAGCTGCAACAAAAAGAAACCCATCTTGCTGAAAACTAAAAAGCAACCCAAAACGATGAATTTGTTCCCAAAGAGACTTAAGTTTGACCCCCAAAGGAACCCAATTTTAATAGAGACTTTTTCCAAAGAACCTATTTTTCGTTTTGCCCACTTCGACATTAAATCGAAAACAACTTTTACGCTAAAGCAGACACGTGATGGAAGAAACTTGTATACATAAAAGAACTTTTACGTCTTATGTCAAAGGTTAACAATTTTTGTAAATCCCTAACTTACCAACCCCACTTTGCAAGCGGTTGGTTTGTGAATTCGCCTTCATATTTTTCTATTGAAGCTGATTGAAGTGTGTCCAAAGGAACTCTTTTGGGTCTCCACAGGTTTCTATTGGAGTTCAAGATCTAAAAGATACCAACTTTTATTTAAGCCGCAACTTTAGTGAAAAACCCCAGTTTTTTCTGTGAGAGATTGTAACGCGTTTGGAAAATACCATCGGTTACCTGTTGAAACGTGTAAACTGTAAGGGAGCATCATCGAGCTTCGCGGCGTGGCATCTCCAGGCAAGGGCCTTGAGGTAACGATATGATGGAGTGCTAGGAAGATTGCCAGACCACCGGAGTAATGTCTGCACTAATAGCAGTGATTACCCTGCCTGGTTGAGAATGAACCCGCCTTTTCATGCCGATCTGCCTGCTCTTCGGGTTTTTCTCTCCAGGTCCCTCGCCCTGCCCACAAATTGATGGATGTTTACCAAACTAACTGCCTTCTCAACGCTTACTTTGCCTCGAGGCTATGCGCTACCACACCATTCAATTTTATAAATCTCTTCTCTCACTTTTTACATTTACCTACCTTCATTGCAGGTCAAATTGTTTCTTGTCATCAAATTTCGCGTTTCGTGCAATTTTTTGTGTTGGGGAAACCAGTACGATGTGCATAAGAAAACTTTTGAAGTCCTAATATGGATAAACGATGAACAAGTAGGGAAGACAATTTAGGATAGATGTTGACTTATGTAATTATTAAAAATTAAAATTAAATGCTTTTGCTTTCTTTCCATTAATTTTTGTCGTAAAGCAAACTTCGTTTAAGAAAATTATTAAATACTGAACCAGTAATTCAAGAAAAATGCTCAATCAATTTTACCACCATGAGGCGAAGAAATCTGCAAACCAGGTTTGATGAGTGCGATTACGAGATGGTAAAGAACGGGAAACGAATAAGCAAGAGAAAAAATATTGCTGCATTTTCAATGCCTGTACTTACAGTCAAAGTTGCATTATTATAAAGTCACCAGCATTAAATTTATTCTCAGAAAGAGGAAAAATCTGTTTTTTGTTTATGCGCTATTTTAAAGTTATGAAGAAATTAATTACACTTAACAATCGACTGAAAAGACGTTTACTAGTGGTTTCGTAGAACTTCAAAACGTTTAAAAAGTAACAAATGTTAAATAAAGATATTATATTACTGTTTTACAAATAAGAAATTAAACTTTCAAACATGAAACATTTTTCAATTTAGGTATTAAATACTTAAATACAGAATAACAGCGCGAACACTCTTCTGAATTTAAATTATTTAAAAGTAAAATTAGAAACTTTTAAATTCATATCATTGTCAAACTTTTATAATGTAAAATTAAAAATAAGAATTCTCTTAATGTCATGGGGCATTATTTCTCAACTAACATCTGCTTTGTTCTTTAATACTATGATTTTAAAAGTTTTTAATAGGAACACCTTTCTAATCACTTTAAATGTCACCCATTTAATATGCATGGAGACAAAGCTTGTATTTTTAACATTTGCAGGTATTTCAATGAATTTTAAAGATTTTAGAGTATTTTTAAGCATTCCAAGGAAATTGTAAGAGCTTTAAAAAGTTTCAAGGGATTTAAAAACATTTCAAAAAATTTGAAATATTTCAGCGCATTTAAAAATATTCCAAGGAATTTTCAATTCATTTATGTAATTTAATGGTATTTAAAAGGATTTTAAATATCTTAGAGTATTTTTAATAGATTTCAATAATTTGAAATGATTCCACAGGATTTAAAATATTTTAGGGCATTTCAAAAGAAAATTACGCATTTCCAGAGCCTTACAATTTTTTAAGGGATTTCAAAAGTTTTAAAAGGATTTGAAATATTTTAGAGCATTTTAAAACATTACAAGGAATTTTTTATTGGCTTCAATAATTTGAAGGGATTTTCCAAAAATTTGAAATATTTTAGTGCATTTTAAAAGATTACAAGTAATTTTTAAGAGATTGAAAAAAATTCAAGGGATTTCCAAGGATTTTAATGATTTCAAGGGATTTTGTAATATTTTCGAGCATTTCAATGATTTCATGGGATTTTAAAAGCTGAAGATATTTTTAAAATAAATTTTGCAAGATTCTTAAAATTTTTGCCAATTCATTTTTTTATTTAAAAGATTTTTTTTTATTCAAACGAATGCCTTTGGTCGAAACCATCATCAGGCAACAAAAATATTGCATACAAAATATTACAAAATTAATACAATTAGTATTATCAAATATAATCCAAATATAATCCAAAGGCATTTATAGGATTAACTAGAAATTACTGGTAAATAATATTATGATAATCGTACCTTCTAATTAACTTATTTTTAAATAATTATAAAGAGCTAAGAGCGTTCGGCTAATATGTACTTATTAAGGCAGTCTACGAATTGAGTATGGCTAATGATTTGCATGTCTAATTGCTCGTTAGATGATGGCGTGAAATTTAGCTTAGTGTTCAAACCAAACGTATTCTGGTAATAAATTTTGAAAGGATACTTAATTAAAGGATGGAACTTTCTGTTGCTAGATGTGTTGATTTATTTTGATGTTGCGTCGTGTCGTTGTCGCTGATGATCACCGGAATTGAATTTTGATGCATAATGCGAAGCCCTGTCTCTCCCCTTTGAACTCTCTGCTGTAGCTCCGCCACAACTTGACGATACTCGATTTGTTGCATCTTTGTTTTGTCTGTAGCAACACGAATCATTTTGTATTGCTTGTGATTCTGTAGTTTGAGCTTGCTGTTCGATATGGCCTTAAACACTTTGACGGCTGCTTCTCTTGACTGCATAATAATCTTTAGAGGTTTTGGTTTCAGCAGAGCCTGTGAAAATTTACCCAATCGAAAGAATTTAATTATCAAATCTGGAGTTGCAATTACAGATATGAATTTTAAATAATCTTTGACCGTTTCTAGATTTAACTGGTCATCAGGGCAATTGTCAGCTCCAATACTCTCTTTTAAGTTGAAAAATATTAAATTTTGCTTTCTTTTTTCACGCTCTGAAGCTTCAACTAATAATTCAGTAACTGAATAATGCGCATGAGAAAGATTATGTTCAATTTCTAAGGTTTTTAATTCAAGTTCATCAAGAGGTTTCAACGCACCTGCTCCTTCTTGATAATCGTCCGCCTTGCTTTCAATTGCATGTATTTTTTCTTCTGCAGATTCTAGTCTGACTGTTAATGTATTTACGTTATTGTTGACTGGCGACAAATGATCTTTTATAGCTATAACTTCTTCGGCCACTTTATCAACAGATTTTTGATTCTCTAGAATACCGGAGGCCATTTTTTCTTTATTATGCTCTAGTTTCTCAGTTATCGATTTAATAAATTCATCTTTGAAGGACGCCAGAATAGATATCATTTCGTTGCTGTCAGCCCTGCGAATAATAAATTAAGTATTTTTAAATTTGAATTTAAAATTGTTTCCTTCCATTTATAAAAGATTCTATATTAAAAATGTAACAAGATTAGAATTTTGTTCTTTATATATTGTCAGGAAAAATGAAAAATTAGTCAGGGAAAAGTGAGGTAATTTTGAAATGAAATTTTGCATCCACCCTGAAAATGTTATATTTATAGTGTAAAACTCAAATTACTCAAAGTTACGTAACAATGAGGCGCATGAATATCCCCCAAATTCCTTTCAACCTAAGTTTTATTTAAGCGAAAATCAAGTTTTCGAACAGTAATTTGTCATAATTCCTCATATTCTTATATTTATTTGCACGAATTTTTACTTGTCCTATTTTACATTCATCCGAATTATCATTTAACGTCATATTATTCAGTGGTGTAGTCGAGGCCTGGCGGGGCCTGGCGGTGCCACGCCACTTATTTGTCACACGGACAATTTTTCTAGTTAGCATTAAAAGAGCTATCTGCACAATATTGAGAATTTGATTTTAAGACAGAATGAACCACAACTTTAGTGCAACAAAACACCATAAATAGTATATTACGACCCAGGGCATCCAATATTTCTGGCCATGTATCGTATACTATTTTTCTTCATCCCCAGCCGAAAGTACGTAGTGTCGTCGCGCCGCTGCTCTCGGTCAGCTGAGCAGATGCATGGGATTCGGTCGCCCGCCCGACTTTTGCAAAGGCGAGGCGAAGCCGAGGTCTTGCTGGTCGGGGCGGGCATCAAAAACACATTTTTTATTTTTTCCTAACATTTCTTCCTCGTTCGCAGAATCTTCAGACGAGGAGTCGACCCTTTTTGAGGTTTTGTGCAGATTTTGTATGCACAAAAATCGCAATAACCTTAAACCATCAGTTTTGAGGTTGAACACACCGACGCTCTCTTTTTTCATTCACCTGTCAAGAGAAATTTTTTTCGGAGGCTAAGTACACAATAACAGTGAACGTTGCTACGTCAGCGAGCCACAAAAATCTCGCAGCCAATCAGAGATCGCGTTCTCTAGCAGGCCGCAAAAGCCTCTGTTCCCGGACAGAAATGCAGCCGGGAAAACGTACTTTCGGCTAGGGGATGAAGAAAAATATATTTATGGCAATAGATAGAGTATACTGGATAATATTTAAAATTTCTGGAATACAGTTAACTATTACTGGATATCCCGGATCGTAAATTTATCTCTCTCAGAGTCTCAGAGTCTCAGGCACTGGCAATAAACGCTACAATGGTCTATACTCTATAGAACAGTGCAAGGTTAATGTGGAACTTTGGAAAATAAATAATTTTGAAATTGGTAATCTGAGAATCAGATATTCGAAATCTACCATTTTTTTCGTTTCATGGATTATGAATGAAGGGAGGCCTGCTGGAGAGGATCGGTCAATTGGAGCCTGGCGATAGTTTACCAGAAAATAGGTTAATGGGTCAACAAAAAAAGGCGGGGTAGAAGCTTTTCAACCCAAAACTTAATTTCCTCTGAATTGTGTCCTAAACATCCGCACAGTATATTAAGAATTTAATTTTAGGAAAGAATGAAATCCAATCCAGGACAACAATAAAGTTATATTTATGGTAATGGATGAATTATAATATTTGGAACTTCCTGTCTAAAGTAAGTCTTTTTTGTAGGATTTTACAGTTTATATTCTATACTTAATACCTATGATTATTATGGACAAATGAGTCTCGGAGTCTGAGCCATTTTTTTTAAATTCCGAGCATATGTAATTTGGCTGAAAAAGTTGAAAGTTTCATACGTTTAATCGAGTTTAATTTAAGGAACAACATTGAAAAATTAAAAAGTCAAATTCCGTAATTTTTTCCTGCCTATGAACAAAGGGTATTTCCTGTGGGAAGGGTCAGTTAGGTGGGGGATGATCATGGACTTGGTCAAAGACTCAAAGAGCAAGTTCCTCAACTCAACACTTTTCCTCATCATTCTGTCTTGAACTTCGAGTGAGGTGGTGCTTTAGGCTCTGGGCCAATCGAAGCTAGATGGATTTTTCTTCAAAATCCGAAAACACCTAAACCCAAAGAGAATTTGGAAGAATGTGGCCAGAGAAATGAAGTTGCAACGGTGTCTTCATTCAAGAAATATAGTGAAAGATAGTGGAGATACACGCGAGAAGAACCTAAAATCACTTAGAAATAAAATTTCTATTCATTAATCGTCAGATGTACATAAAAAAGTTGAAAGCATTTTACCGCATGCTGAAGAAGAAAAATTTGAAACTTTGATGTCAAAAAATCACGCAAGGTCCGTAGAATCCACATGGAAAATTTTTAATGCTTCGTACTATATAGCAAAAAATAATCGTCCTTACGATGATCATCAAGATTTAATTGAATTGCAAATAAAAAATAATACAGATCTAGGCATCACTTTGCACAGTCGTTACAGTTCGACTGAAATTATTGATTTTATAGCAAATGAATTTAAAATGCAGCTAGGTAAGAGTTTGAAAGAGAAAAATGTTAAAATGTCGGTAATGATAGATGATTCGACTTCGATATTTAAGAAATCAGCTCTTATTGTTTATATTTTAGTCGTTCATGAGACAGTAGCTTCTAATATATTTTTAGACCTTATTGAACTTGAAAATCAAAAGGCTGAAACTATTGTTAATGCACTACTCCCTTGCTTGAAATCATATGGCTTTGAAAATAATTTTCTCGAACGAAACTTTCTTTGTTTTGCTAGTAATGGAGCCAATGTAATGCATGGAAGAAACTCCGGCGTGGCGACAGTGCTGAAGGAAATGTTCCCGAACATTATCGTTTGGCACTATCTTAATCATTGACTAGAGTCAGCTGTTAGTGATGCTATTGCTGCCCAGAATACGATTAATCACTTCCAATCATTTATGGATACATTATATTATTCATACAGTCACCAAAAAATTCCAGAGAGTTGGTTAGGATTCAAATAAAAAAAATAGGGCGAATACTAGGGGTATGATGGGTTTATAGTATCTTTAGAAGCGTTAAATCGGTGTGGAATAATTTTCCCGCACTTGAAAAATATTTCGAATCAGCTTCGAAAGACACTATAAGAACGACATCTGAAAGAGAAAAATACACCGACTTGCTAAGTAGAATGCGATCAATTCATTTTTTAAAAAGATTTGGCCCTTTTTCACGATATTTTAGAAGAACTCTCAAGCCTTTCTGAAAATTTACAAAGCAGAGATTCCAATATATCGATGGCAGATAAATTTATCCGAAGAACGCTTTTTGTTTTGACGGAAACGAAAATACAGGGAAAAAAATTTGAAAAAACTAAAGAAGCACGTATTGCAGAAGAAAAAATGGAATTCAATGGTATAATTTTAGAATCAAATAGAAAGCTCACTGTTATTAATAGGGAGCAGTTCTTAATAACTTTGATAAATTCATTAACTAACTGTTAATTTATGACGCAAGCATCTCTTGTAAATAGCACTGAAAATGATGTAGGAAAGGATGAATATGCTCAACTGTTAAAAAAGATTAACATTGTTTATCCTAATACCTGGCCATCTGATTTAGACGTTCTCTATGACCAGGATTCTGTTTCAAGGTTGTGTGCAAAGTTTTCTTGACTAAACGACCAGTGATTGAAGGCTTAAGAAATTTTATTGACGAAGGGGGAAAACGAATTCCTGAAAATTTGTAACCACTCGTTAACTGCATAAAAACATTGCCCTGCAGCTCTACGGAATTCGAGCGTGGTTTTAGTTTAACGAATAACATTATAACACCACTGCGTAGTAGATTGCTTTTGAAACACGTTTCGTCCTTACTTTTCATTCAATTGAATGGTCCACCGCTTCAAATATTTAAGGCTTTTCCACATGTGAAGAGGTGGCTTTTCTTTCTTTTCTTTCTTTCTTTGGGGTTATTTCCTTTAGCACTAGGTCCATCTGGAGATCCTCTTGTTCCGCCAAGGTTCTCCTGCTGGTAACAGCGAGACCTATCCGGCCATTGCTATTTCATAGCTGTTCCGTTTTCAATAAGATGTATTCATCTGAGTAGATTATAGATGGAGCAGTATGTGTGTAGTTTATGTAAGGCGGGAAGGTTTAAAAGCACATGTTTGCAATAATAGGTGTTTATCATAGCTGTAGTGTTCACGTGCCATAAAGCATGAGGGTTCCAAGCATAGTGTATATGTGAAAGTAAGCATGAATAGTAAGCATAGATTAAGGCTTAAAGCGATGAAAAGAAAAATTATACCAGTAGTACAGTATTTTTAATAAATTTAATTATTTGATAGCAAGCTGGACTGTTGGGGTCAGAGAGGAAGCTCTCCGCACAGAACGGAGGGAACTTTCTCATTTTTATAAGGGATTTTTCTAGACTATTTCTCTGATCTTGGAATCTGGGACATGCCCATAGGACGTGGTTGATATCTTCATTAAAATTCCCACAAGGGCATTCTTCTGAATCCACAAGGCCCTTTCTGGCCAAGCTGCCAGCAAGAGCATAGTGGTTGCTTCTAAGCCGAGAGATAATAACAATATCATTTCTTTTATTTAAGTTGGATTCAAGGAACCAAGGTTTAGGGGAATTTGAAAAGAAGTTAACAAAGTAGTAGAGGCCCACTCTTCTGCGATCGCTATCTCTCTTCAAGTCAGCATTGGAAATCTCATTTAGTTTAGT
>CAKNWW010238486.1:0-12053 GCA_932074435.1 Andricus kollari | reverse complement strand
ACAAAAATCATTTTAAAATAATTGATAATGACAACTAGCCAAAGGCCGGTTTGCTTTTCCTCCATCTCTCTTACTCAGTATGATGTTATTCTGTAATACACTGTAACCTGGATTGAATTACGGTTTCGGGAATTGCTTGCAGTGGCCTTTTTAGTATTACCAGGGCCTCCGTATGTAAACAGGCAAGGCGCGTGAATCATTTCGGTTATATTTGGACGGATGATGTAACCTAATGCAACTAACGCGCTGAGTGCGGCCCTCCTGTTGTTTATCACGCTTGACTGAGCCACTGCCTCCCCTCTCGGCCCCGCGGTTCTCTCATCACGAAGCCACCGCGGCATCAATTCTCGGAATATAATACATCCGAGGTAACTTATCCCAGGTTCCAGTGTAAAAGATAATTGTCAAACTCTTTTGAGCTAAAGTCCATTTCTTTTTTCCTCCATCTCACTCGGAAGCGACTTTGCAAATAACATTGCTATTCCTCAATCATTGTGATTCTTCTTTACATTAAATAATCTATATAGTAAGGAAAATGGTGATATAAATTCAAATCTTGAAAATTTACACTGTGAAAAAAAATCATGCAGAAAACAGTTTTGACAAATAAAAAATAGAAGCCTTGCCAGTAGGAATATAATCTGGATATTCCATCTAACAATTATAAAAATTATGGAGTCATCGTGGCTCAGATGGTATAGTGATTGACCTATGTTTCAATAATGCAGCCTTGGCAGCCACACTGGCGCGGGTTTGATTTCCAAAGTAAGAAGCTGTCTGTCCCTTGGTATAATACCCCACATATGCTACCCTACAGTTCATAATTAACCCTACAGTACAGTCGCTAATGACCCTGGTAGTTGATGCGACTATAAACATTCAACTAATAAAAAATTGTTAAAAATTAAACTTAATCCAATTTTAAATATATTAAATGTAAAAAATACCCAGAATCATTATTTTTCTGAACGGTCTGTAAAGCAGATATTCTTAATTATTTTGGCAGATACCTGCGTGTGTCGTCTGCACCCAGAGCAGATTGTCAACTAACAAAAAGTCATACGATGGCTATCACTATTTTCAAAACAAATACTTTTCATTTCTTGCTGCATATGTTGAAAAGTAACTTTTCCAATGCATACAATACTAAGGAATCAAACCAATAACATTTTACATCCTAAGGTATTCCTATTTCATAAAAAAAAAACGTCGTCGGTCTTGCCCCGCCATGCGGGAAAAGGCCGACGAAATACAGCTTGTTGGAAATATTTAAATTATTAAATCGTTGTTTCATTAAGATAACTAATACACATGGAAATATAATATTCAATAATGTAGGACTCAAAATAAAGAGAAAATGGATCATTTCCACTTCTCATTAACTGTTTCTAGAGCAATGAATGTCAACCTATTATTTTTTCTCAAACTTCCATAAATTACCAATATTTCGATAAATTTGCTAAATCTCCATAAATTTCCATAATTTATCATAATTTATAAAACTTAATCTACAAAAAATTAGAGAAATTAAAAAAACTTTTGGTAATGTCCGAAAATTTATAGAAGTTTGTAGCAATTTATCGGTAACTTTTGATAATACTGATAACAGTTTTGCTACACGTATATACGCAATAACTCAGGCTGCTGAACTCGAGGTCATCGGCATTACAAGCAAATCACTTTAATGCCTTGAAGTTTATGCGCATTAAAAATGATTAAAACGAAACGAGTTTTATCCAGTAAAGCCCATTCAATGGTACTACTGGGACCAGTAAATTTTGTTTGTCTCTATCGTTAAAAAATTGGTAGTGTCTATACTTCCGGACACAAGCCACGCCCCCTTCCCTTTTCCAGCTCCTCTTCCCTCTTTCCAGGTCCGTACGTTTACACTGGACCGTGTTATAAACATCTGAAAACATAAAGACTGTCCGGATGTTTAGACTCTGCGTAAAAAATATTTTTGTCGGTACCGGTAAACATTTTTTACTGGTTTAAAAAATACTTTTTTTTAAGCATCATAAAGGGCTCATTCACTAATTTTAAGTAATTAATAACGAAATGTCAATTCGCCCGAGAATTCGAAATGACTATATCCAAAAATAAGGAAAATTGCTATCGAATATTGAGGAGATACGATATCCGTAGCGATAAAGCTTTAGGACGATTTCCAGATGGATTTTCCAAATCGATATCTCGATTACTTTTCGATACATAGATTTTTTTTATATTAAAATTATTCAATGCACTCAACAGAATTAGCCATAATTTTGTTACACACACTCCGATAAGTCCGACATCGCCACATATAAAAAATGATATTTTTTAGTGTTTATCACGAGGCAAAGTGTTATGACCTACATATCATGGGAAATTGTGAAGGTATGCAGAAAATTTTCGTTGCGCATAAGAGCTAATTTGAAGTTTAATTAGAGTTCAAAATGAGTTTAATTGACATGTCGTACACGCGGGCGACTAAAGAATCGTTCCAAGCGCAATTTCATTTCTACAACGGGAAGTGATAGAGCAGAAGGTCATTTGTAAGAAGATGCAGGTCTTCTCTGACATGAAGAATATGTTCCTCCCAATTCGGGACGGTATCGAAGGGGTGCAGAACGTCATGCAATACTTGCAGAATATTGCTGACAGTATGGCTGGGTGCTTCAAATAGGTTGAAGGCGAAATGAGCAGGACTATTTGCCGGAGATTGAAGGTGACACGGAAGGAGGAAGGACGTGGAGGGGTGGCCACAGCAAGGGGGCCCAAACAGAAGAAGAAGCCGAGGAATATCTCGCTCCCATGAATGGGAAGAAGACGAGAGAACCCACGTTGATCCGCCCGGAGACAACCACAAGCAGACCAAGACCACTGGAAAGAAGATAAAGGAGTACAAGAGGCGCGCTCGCACAAAGTGGTTTTGATAAAACCGGCTCAGGGTTTGAGCTACGCTCAAGTCCTAACGGATCTCCAAAGTAAGGTAAAACCAGAAACCCTTGGTGTAAAAATCTGGGGTATAAGTTGAACCAGAAATGGTGATTTCCCAAGATACTACCGCTGTCAGAGCTGCAGCCACATGACCGTGCTCTGCGAGGGTCCCAACCGGACCAGAGCCTGTTGGAGGTGAAACAGCGAGGGCCACAGAGCTGCAGAGTGCGCCAGCACGCTGCAGTGCTACCTCTGAGCCACAAAAAAGGGAGGAAGAGGAAGCCTTAAAATAGACAACAGTAACCTGTAAATCCCAACCATTATGTCGAGTGACAAAGAGCCCGTTGCGCGACTCTGTCGCGCTACTGAGAACGATGCGTACATCATGTGTGGGACGGAAAGATTATAAAAACCAGGGTAGCATATAAAGCAAGACGCCAAGGCATGGAGTAAAAGTCTTACACCCATGTACCTGAAGTAATGTGACAGCGAATTCCGGAGAAATGGGTTGGCAAGACGAGGAGGTAGGTGGTTTTAGTAGGTATTGCCGTTTTTGAAGCCCAATCACACACTCACTGCGTCAATGCATTTCCACCTCCTCGGAAGAAAAAAACTACTACTACTATTGATGTCAAATTTTACCTGAAACTAATACCTTCTCATTAGGATCAGAATGTCAAAATTATATTATTTTTAAAAAATGCCCCCTCCCCCACTTGTTTCGCTGATCACTCGGTTATCAATGTGGCACAACATTTGTTCTCAATGACGTATACTGGCGTATTTCGATTTCTTCGAGGTCATGCAATTTAAATTTTGATTTTTTAAATGGGGAGAGGCGTATCTTTAGCCTCTACTTCCACGTAACCCTTGCTATAACTCATAGGTTCTTGTGGCGAAATTTATTTGGATTAATAGCGCATATAAGTCCATTTGTGGTACGATTGGTGGGCTAAAAAATACTTAAATTATAATTGAGGGGGGTGCATTGGATCTTACCCCAAAAACATTTATAAACCTTTTTTCAAAAACCTCCACTTTCGTACCGCTGGCATAGTACTGACTCGGTCGTATAGCCGATAATCAGCCAGCACTGGGCAGACTATCAGCTGTCTGTACTGGTGGGCAGTACTGGGCTAATACTGCTACTTTATATTTTTGCAGTGATAAAATAGCTAATTAGAATTTCACATTTTCAGAAAGAATCGGAAGGAATGTCCTTAACCTTATTGGCTGTTGTCAGCATCGTGCTGATGGCGGAAGCAAGTCCCGATCCAGATATTTCTGGAGGTTCTTCGGAAATCAACTCAGCAGTAGAAGACCCATCACCAACATTTCTTCCGGGTCTACTGTACCCAAGAGAAAGCGAATCGAGAGAGGTTTCTTGTTTTTGAAATTATTGACCTTGACAAAATAAAAAACTATTAAATTAAAGTTAAATCTCTTGATGCTAATGCTATGTACCTGATTTCTTTAAAACGAATTCTTTTTGTAGATACTTACAAAAAGTCTCATATGAAGTACAATGTTTCAGACGATATTCTTCTTATATTATACATTATTGACAGGATACATACGTCTTTCATTATTTAAAATCAGTTTCTCAAGGCACGTATTCCTTATCGCGTAGGCCATATAATATTTATAGAACAAAATATAACCAATTGCTTAAAAGCAATATGTTAATATGATTTGTGTGAAATATTACTTACGTTAGTACTGCCCTAGGGGTTAAAAACCTCTTTAATTCAATTTCTGTTCTATCGTAAATGTTCAAGAAAAACTTTTTTTTGTCAAGCCGCCGCAGTGGATCGAAATTTTCCAAAAGCCATACATCATTTTCAAGCGATTCAATAATTCTATACTCATTTATACAAACAGTACTTCAAATTTTAATAATTTTTAATAAAATATACGAAAACTTTAGTTACGTCCAAAATGCACAAGTCTTTCTGGTGTACGAGTACGTATAAATCAGCTGAAAATACCCATTCAGGAACCTGTACAGAAAACTTAGTCGTTTTCTATACACGAATTTGGCGCAAGAACTATACATGGTCTTGCTAAGGAATCTGTACTGACAAAGGAAGCTTTGACAGATTCCTGCACATGTTCATTTACAAAGTTTATTGAGCCGCGGATTTCTTTATAAGGTCCTTCAGAGCCAGAAATCACAAAATCTAATGTCGCCTACAGCTATATACTCGTCGTTGCCTTGCCTCCATGCCCTTAAAGATCCACGGGTTTGTTTAGTTTGTATGCAAGTGCATGTACACTGTACAGAATCATGTACAAGTTTCTGTACATAAACGAGCGCCTCAGTTCACTTTATGAAGGAACCTTTAAAGGGTGCTTCCAAGGTTCCCTTGCACACAAGTACCTATACAGGATCATGCACAGTTTTCCTGACCATATGAACTTATTGAAAACGTCAACATTTCCTGTACAAGATACTATTAAGGAACCTGCGTTTGATCCTTAAAGGTTCCTGGGCGGGGATTTTTAACTGGGAAGAATGATGCGCCCTACTGTTGCTGTATCTTCGTTGCATATTTATTTTTAACGAGATTCTCATGATACAGAATAGGAAGACAAGTTGCTCTCGTAAAAGTGATTCTCCTACAACGGCGTGGAATCTGATTTTTCATGACAAAGAAAGGACTATTTACGTAAATTCGTTGAGATGAAGCTTCTTGAAAGCATCATGCGTGCAGCTTTTTGACACTAGTCCAACGATATAAAACTATACCTTTTCATAAGAAGTCGATTTAAGGAGGTTTTTAACTTGTAGGGCAGAATTAAAGTTTAACAGCTTCTAATTTCTCTGAAAGAAGATAAATGCTACTTTAAAAGAAAGCTAGTAGTCATATTTTACAAACTCAAGTAGTTGGGCCTTCTACCCATATGTTCAGTGTATATCTAACATTGTCTTAAACTAAACTAGTGATATTTCACTGTGTGTAATAGCTAGAAGAGGATCACTGATATCACTGATTACCAGCGAAATTACCACGGATTGTCACTGAAATTTCAGTCGGTAAATAAATAATCCCGCTGTTATCGACTGCAAAATTTCACTGGTAATAATCAGTAAAATTTCACTCGAAACCAGTGACATTTTCACTGAGGTGATACCAGTGACCCTCTTCTAGCTATCCCAGATACACCGTTACTTGATTATTATGTCCCAATCTTGTAATGTAGCTGATTTGAATGTGACTTGTGACTGTGAAAACTTATCACAGGTGAATAATTTCTCTTAACCCTTACTTATCAAATATGTCTTCCCGATCAATGAGAAGGACGTCAAAAGTAGGTAACTATAGGATATCATAATTATGTGATAGGAAAAAGTGTCATGCCGGCTGTAAATTTTGAAAGGGCCTGGTAAGCATGGCAAATCGGCCCCCACTCGTATCAGGCTGAAATTCATGTCAATTGTTCATCTTAAGGTAGCCATAAACTAAAAGAAATTTTATCCTTTAAATTTTATTTTTTTAAAGTTATGTAGGGGGAAAGAAGAACCAAAAAAGTGTTTTTTCTCGAAAACCGCTCTGACCGATTTTTATGAACAAAATATATGTTATGAAGAACTATAAGAAAATTTAATAAAAAAATCAGGATAATTTTGTGATCAAAATAACAGGTAAAAAATGTTTAAATTTCTTGATAATTTTGTTATAAGTGATGTTTTTGACGTGCAAAAACCATCTTTTCACAAAAAGATCTCTACATCCCCTAAATTAACATATTTTTCCCAAGAACTGATTGGAGTGCATTACGATATGCTGTAATACACTGGGACCACGATTTACCGAAACCGATATACCGGATGAGGTGGTTCAAGGGGGCGAGAGAGAGAGAGAGAGGCGCTTGCAAGTTCAGCGGAGTTGCGCAGTTTACGGTTTGGCACTATAAGAAGCCACAAGCAAAAAGGAGAAGAAACACGGTTCGGATAGCCCCGATTTACCGTGAAGGCCATTGCGGTCATGCCCGAAACCCTTGGTAAACCGGAGTCCCAGTGTCGATAATAAAAAATCAGAAAACAATTAATAGAAAAAAGAAGAGGATATATTTAAAAAATGGCAGTCTGCCTCTTTTGGCTCATGGTGCAACAGTGATATCAATGTTGGCGAAATTTTCTTTTCACAATACGCACATCAAAAATGGCGGCTTTCGTAGCCTGCGAAGCGGGGCGAAAGTAGGGATATGCAGGTGAGCGGGTTTGTTAACGTATGGCTTAAGATGGTTATATAAAAAATAATAAAAATAAGAGGCTTAGAAACTGCAGATTTTGTAAAGTAGTTCCGTACCCGATCCGCAAGCAACGAAAGCCGCCATTTTCGATGTTCTTCTTGTGAAAAATAGCATACGCGGCATGAGGCTGAAACCTCGCGAACGCCAATTCGCATGTTGGCCAACTTCATGCTCGTTTGCATTCGCTCGGTTTCGCCCCTTGCCACGTAATATACTATTGTGTTTGCGTCGAGGCAGCGGGCTCATTGGTCGCAGTTGGCGCACATTCTTGTGTAATTTGTAATAATTATTTATTTTAATTACGATCATTGTTTTTATTACTCGCTTGGGAATACGCGCCAACTGCGACCAACGAGCCCGCTACCCCGACGCAAACGCAAAGAAAAGTTCGTTAACATTGGTATCACTGTTGCCCTACGAGTGGGTTTCACTTGTTTCACACTGCAGTTGTCATTTTTTTGCAACATTTTGATATCCAGATGATTTATTACTGTGTTGATAATAATATCATGAATGAACTACTGGCATGTATTTGCCACAAACAATGAATACACTGGACGCGATCGCGCTGAAAGCGTTAGTTGTATCTGAGTTTCATTTAAATAGGGGAGAAGGCTTACTCCTCTTCCTCCCAATGATATGAATTGTCTTTGGTACCACACTCATTGAAATAAGATTGCAATGTCTTGTATATGTTCTAATGTCTTAGAATGTTGTTATCTGTTCAAGTAAAACTGATATTTTCATTATTTATAGAAAATTCAAGCCAGTAGTCACTAAAAAGACGCGCCGCGTACTGTACGGGTTGCCTTTTATATTTTGACCCTTGGCAATACTAGTGTTTACAGGTGCCATCTGACGATTCCAATTGAAAGTTTGACCTTTTTAACCATAACCTTCTTCAGAACGTTTTGTCACTTGAGCATAACCTGTATTGTTTTCAGTGACTTGAAAATATTGTCTCAGCGAAAAAATAGAATTGAATCGTGAACATTTTCGTGCGATGATTTTTTACGATTTTCGACGTGGATTATCAAGACAAGAGTGCATTGATCAACTCACTTCGACTTTTGGCGATGAAGCTCCATCCTTGCCCACTGTGAAACGCTGGTACAACGAATTTAATCGTGGCCGCAATGCGCTCAGTGACGAAAGTCGTGAAGGTCGCCCAAAATCAGTCGTTGTCCCAGAAAAAATTGACGCTGTGCGTGAACTAATAATGCAAGATCGTCATGTGACTTATCGTGAGATTCAGGCATCCTTGGGCATTAGTGGGACCAGCGTTCAAGCAATTTTACATCAACATTTGGCTGTCAAAAAAATGTGTTGCTGTTGGATCCCACATAACTTGACAATCGCTCAAAAAAGGCTCGTGTGGATTAGTCAAAACAAATGCTGAAAAAATTCGATCGCGGTGATTCAAAGCATATCGATGACATCATAACAGGTGACGAAACATGGATTTATGCTTATGAGCCTGAAACTAAACAGCAGTCGACTGACAAGATGAGCCAAATCCGACAAAAGTTGTTCGCGCACGAAGCACTTCGAAGCAAATGGTTGCCTGTTTTTTTTGGAAAACCCGGCCACGTAGGAACTGTGCCGTTGAAGCAACGTCGGACGGTCAATTCGGAATGGTATACAACCATTTGTTTACCGGAGATCTTTGAAAAAATGAGGGAAATCAGCCGCCGAAGACGAATCATCCTCCACCACGACAATGCGAGCTCTCACACATCCGCTGCAACAAGGGACTTTTTGAGGACTGAAAACGTCAAATTGATGGGTCATCCAGCCTACAGCCCTGACTTAGCACCTAATTAATTTTTTTTTATTCCCATACATAAAAAATAAATTACGAGGTCAACGTTTTTCGACGCCTGAAGAAGCCGTTGATGCGTTCAAAATGCATGTTTCGGAGGTGCCTCAATCGGAGTGTAAAAAATGTTTCGAAAATTGGTTCAAGCGCATGCAAAAGTGTATTGAGTTTCAGGGAGAATACTTTGAAAAACAATAAAGCCATTTTCGATGATCAATTATTGTCTTTTCATTATTAGGCTCAAAATATAAAAGGCAACCCTCGTACCTCTCGGGTGGTGCAGAAACTAGTACACAGTACACACGTACATTTTTAACCCGACTCTCGGTTTCAATTAGACCAACTGCGAAAACAGTTAGACTGCTATTATTTTAATATATGCTTTTATTATTTCTGTTAATTGTTTTCTGACTTTTTACTCTTTTTCACACCATATCGTAATGCATTTGTCATGTGAGATTTCGTTATGGTAATACGAAAATAAGTTTTTTTTTTAACTATGGCACACCACTCCGATCAGTTCGGAAAAATTCTCAAAAACTTCAAACATTTTGTTTACCTGATATTTTAGTCATTAAATTATCTTGAATTTTTTGTGAATTGTCTTCTCGGTCTTCATAACATATATTTTGTGTATAAAAATCGATCGAGCGATTTTCAAGAAAAACTACTTTTTGGTTTTTCTTTCGCCCTCCATAACTCCCAAAAAAATAAAATTTGAAGGTTAAAATTCTGTGTAGTTTTTTGCTACCGTAGGATGAAAATTCGACATGAATTTCAGCCTGATACGAGCGGTGGCCGATTTGCCTTGCTTACCCTTTCTGCATAAATCTCGATGATAACTTCAAACTGTTAAAAAGAATTTTCACAAATTGAAAATATTTACCGAGATGGTCAAAAGAATATTAGGAGAGTCTTGAAAGTATGTTCTGATCCAAATCGTAGTGTTTATTAGATTCCTTTCCTAATTTTGAGGTTATCTGTCAAACTAAAATATTAAGTCTATAAAGATGGTACACTGGGTTTCAGCGATTGACAACCAACTTTATAATCTGAAAAATTACGAGATCGTTATCAGATTGTGTGTTGCCTGTGATGTCGACCAGTGAATTATCACTAATCCAGTTTAAGAAAGAACAAGAAACTGCAACGGAAACTGAACTAACGTATGTGTTTTCAAAAAGGTAAAATCGTTGGATGGAATGTGGGACTTTTTAGTCTCACCATCAGGAAATGCACTCAAGGGATATAAGGAGGCTTGGTTTGCTGATGAACTTTCTAAAGTAAGATATAGAAATTAAAATAGTTGAATTTTAAAATTAAATTATGCACATATTTTCTGATTTTCTTTATATTTCAATGCAAAAAGAGGCATCTTTTTAATTAGGTTTAATAAGAACTAATGTCGAAATTTAGGCCCTACTTTGAACCTATAACTCCTATCTTAGTAGGCGCTAGAGCAGCAAAGTAGGTGCAAAATAAGCAGCGATTTCAATTCAATTTAACCCTACTTTGACGCTAAAAATGTCCGAAATCGGCCGTTTTTCCACGTTTAGCGTCAAAGTAGAGTCTAAATTTGAACCAACATTGATGCTCCAGACCCTACACTGGCAATAATAATAATAATAATAATAACAATGTATAATTATTTCGACAAAAAATGTAAAATGACGTATAAAAAATATATTTCCCGTATTTTATTGTATTATTATAATAAAATACGGAAAATATATTTTTATACATCATTTTACATTTCTTGTCCAAATATTAATGAATTATTATTATCTATAGAAACCGAGAAATTATCAGAATAAGGTATAAAAGTATAAGCGTGCATATAAAATGAAGAGTATTTTTTATTAAAGAAGAAAAATATGCTTCAGGTGGTTTTAAAATCTAAGAACTTTTGTGATTAGTGCTGACAATGATTAAATATTATATTGAATGATAAACCTGTTGACCTTAGATATTTTTAATTTTCTTTGTTGCTACTGGAGGACGTTTCTGAATCTTGAGCCGGTTTGTTCATTTTATTGTCAGATTTCTTTAATGTATCAGATAGATATTCTTGATTGTGATGCAGGGTCTAAATTTCGACTCGGGAATGTTTCGTATGTTGATATCAATGTTTATACCAACAGTGTGTCTTCCTTCTTGCTGAGATGAAACGGAAATAAAAAACAATTATATATTTTCAGGCTGGTAAAGTTATGCAAATGCCAGTGCCTTCGTCCTACAATGATATCACGACTTCTCGAGAACTTAGAGATCATGTGGGTGCTGTTTGGTACGAAAGAACCTTTTTTGTACCAGCTTCCTGGCGTGAGCAACGTGTTTTTGTCAGGTTTGGATCTGTGAATTATCTCGCCCAAGTGGTAAGTTTAGTCTCATAATATTCTCTCAAAAATATCTTGGATTAAATTCCTTAATCATCAACTTAATTCATTAAAACATTAGTTACACTTATAATACCTAAATTATAATAAAATATAGTAAAATGAAAGCTCACACGAAAAAAAATACCAGGAGAAAAGTTATATGCGTGGTATTTTCTCGTGATTTTTGCTAAAATGTGACAAGAAAAAAGACAGAAAAACGATGATGCGCTAGAAAAACGTTTTTTTCTGAATTATTCAACATTTTGTTCACTTTTTGCTCCGAGCGAAGTAATAATGAATGCCCTTTAAAAATATAATTGATTAAACAAATTATTATAGTTTATAATTATCTTCTTCCGTGACAGTATTAGATAGTTGCGTTTTATCCGAAATTTTCGACTTTTTATCCGTTTTTGGGCCCTAAATCATAAAATAATTATTTCTCTAAATATTCGAAATTCCTTGAACTAGTTTTCCTGCAATTCATCTATTTAAAATACATTTTTTAAACAAGAAACTGTTAAATTAAATGATAAATCGTCTAATATGCATGGCCCATGTTTAAAAAATTTCTCTAAAGTTGAGAAATTGCTGGTAAACTAGTTCAACCATCTTTCAGTCTTTATTTTCACACAAAAAATTATTTTCTCATTATGGCCTCCAAAACAGCCCTTATT
>CAKNWW010238446.1:0-10170 GCA_932074435.1 Andricus kollari | reverse complement strand
AATGCATTATTAATAATAATTTCTACTTGCCGAAAAATGAGCACTTGATGTGTAATGAAAATTTATTTATTTAAACAATTATTTATTCATTGATGGAAAATGATTAAATATTCATTTTTGATCTATAAGAAGCGTCTCTAATAGAAATTTGAGTGAAAAATGGCAAAAAATGAACACTTGATAAGTGATGAAAATTTATTTATTTAAACAATTATTTATTTATTGATTAAAAATGATTTAATATTAATTTTTGATCTATAATAAGCGTCCCTTATAGAAACTTCAGTAAAAAATGCCGAAAAAATGCATATTTGAGGGGTGATGGTTTATTTATTGAAACAATAAATGATTTATTAACTGAAAGTGGTTGATTATTATTATTTGATAAATAATAATTAATTGATCACTATTTCTTGAGTTAAAAACATTTATGTTAAGAAAATGGTTGTAGCTTTGTTCCGAGGTGCGATTTAGTCATTAGAACTTTCTCGTGTGACATCCATGAAACGAGTGATTTCCAAAAAAGACGACTTTCGGGTTTTCGCCATTTTTCTGACCAGATGACTGGACTATAACCGCCTTCTGCATTTTTCCTCGCAAGTGTTTTGGAATTTCCTTAACACGTAGGGATGCTTTTCAGGCTATGAAGCAGTGGAAGCTTAACACCTCCAAGAGCACCGATGATCAGGACAACTAGTTTAATAGAATATTCTATATATAACAGTAGCAAATCGCTTATAAGATCTTTATTCCTTTCTTTCCTTTCATTCTCCTTAGCTCTGTGTTTTAGGCATTGACATTTTCGTTCGGCGTAATGGGCGCAGGCGAGCCTGACGGATAAATTACTTGCGAGTTAGTTCGTCGAGCACGTGATCGATACCCAGGGAAGTTTTCAAATTAGACAAAAGAGTTACCGCATGTCACGGAAGGTTTATGAAGATATGTTGGCTAAAGCTCAGTAGCTGATGGAAAATGAGATAATTGAGCCCTCATCAAGCGAGTGGTGTAGTCCGGTAATGTGGGCTCGAAAATCAGATGGAGGCTACCGGATGTGCATCTACTTTAAGAAAGTCAATGAAGTAAGTAAGAAAGATGCGTATACATTGCCCTTTATGACTAAAATCCTGGATAAATTAATTTCAGCCCGATATATTTCCATGCTGGACCTAAACAAGGCGTATCATCAAATCCCATTAACTTCGGAGACTAGCCTTGAAAAAGTCTCTACCAATATCGATGGTTACCATTCGGACTTACGGGAGCATCTGCGACGTTCCAACGATTAATGGACAAAGTGAGAAAACCAGGAATGAAGCCTCACGTGTTTGCGTATTTGGAAGACATAATAGTCGTGACCAAAACTTCTACAGGTCCAATGTCTGGGATTTGTAATAAATTAAAATGTTCCTAATGTTGACGAGGATAAATTAAAACCAATATTGAAATATCCACAACCAACTAGATTGAGATAGGTTCGCCGATTCATAGTAGCAACATCTTGGTAAGGGCATTTTATTAAAGACAATTCCAGAATTTTCGAACCACTAACACGGTTACCTAAGAAAAATCAGCCATTCGTTTGGGGCGTAAAATAAGAAATTTAAGAATCTTAAATTATATTAAAATCAAATTCAAAATCCCATTTAACTTAGTTCTCAGGTATAGAGGATTTGCATTTATGCCAACACTTAGTTCTTGGGTATCCAGGAGGTAGCATTGTGTTTTCGTTGCTGTTACCAACTGGTCTAAGTGTTCTTACCTTGATAAGGGTTCTGTTGTGAGCACCGAAACGTTGGAATTGCAATAGGAGCATTTTGTGGTGTTTGTCCAAATTTTATCGTAAGATTCTTGGTTTATTTTCAGGAATTTATACGTAAAATAAGAGGAGGTGTTCCAGACGTTAAAAAAAGCTTTAATATCGCCACTGATTCTAAAGTATCCCGAATTCAGCGTCCTTTTTACTTTTCAGGCAGACTCAAGTAGTACTGACTTAGGCGTGGTATTCACTTAGGATCAGGGTGGTCAAAAAACTGTACAGCCTATGTCACCAGAATTATATCTAAGGCGGAACGTAATTACTCCACTATTGAGCGGGAGTGCCTAACCGTAGTTTGGGCGATAGAAAAATTCAGGCATTACCTAGATTGACGGGAAGTAAAAAGGGTAACGAATACTTGGTAGTCTGCCAAGACCTTTTAAAGAAGTGGACAGAGGTAGCCTTTTTGAAAAAGGCAAATGCAGGCCACATCAAGGACATCTTCGAAAAGTTGCTTCTTAGCAGGTGGGGAACACCGGAAGTATTTCATTCAGATCAATGTATAGAGTACGCAAATAACGTACTGAACGAGATGGCTAGAGCGTATAATATCCACCGCTCGTATTGTCCGGTATTCCAGGCCCAGGCAAATCCGGTTGAGAGAAGCAAATCGAGTCTTCAAGACTATGATATTCTACTTCGTAGAGCAGGACCAGCGAGGATGGGACGTGCATTTAAAGGACTTCAGTTTGCGTACAACTCGTCCACTCATAGCTCAACTCGGTGTACCCCGGCTTTTATAAAAATGGCGGGAGAGCCCAGACCTAAAAACCTGCTTCGACGCACGGTGGAGGGAGATTAAGAGTTTTCCCCACCCGATGCTGAAAGAAACCATGACACTTCTACTCAGGAAAGCATCAACACGTCTCCAGAAAATTAGTAACACCGTTCAAAGGGCCGCATGTGGTTGTAAAGGTTTGCTCACCGAGGGTGTATGAGTTAGCACCACAGGAGGGTGGTTTAAAGGGGCGTTACGACGTCTCAAAATCATTTAAATACGTCAAAGTTGACCAACCTGAGGATGGGGAGCTTACACCGGATGAGGCGGCCGCATTGGACAGGGAACTCTTGGAGATTCAGGGCTTGGACGCGGAAGGGAAACGAACGTTTAGGAAGGCCTTGAGGCCTAGAATTTCGTATTCCATCTTGACAAAACTCTAAGTGGGGAGAAGGAGAAGACTCGCTCAATGCACGCGGAAACGTCTCATCGTTACCAGCCGCTAATTGTCAGGCGGCAAAAATATTTGGCAAACGCACACTAGTGTTCGCCGGCATGCCTCGTGGATATTATTTTAGTGCCAGTTCTACATTCTTGTGACGCGCAGTGAAGTGAGCTCGCTACTGACCATGCTTTAGGAAAAGTGTAATTGAGTCGGCAGACACGAATATTAATCGTGAGCATTTCAGACCCAAAAATTAAAGCTCTGGACTACAGTCCGATTGGGGAGAACTCGAGAGTCTTAAAAAATAAAATTATACTGGGCGGGAAGCCTTTATTTTGATTAAATTGACTTTTGAGTTGCGCATCGTAAAATATTATGTCCATTGATTCCTAACCTTCAAGGCATTTACGTATAAATATGTCTTCCGAGTGTCGAGTTTAGTAGTTATAGAATCGTCGACCTTTTATGATCTTTGATGTCAATAATGATGCCATTTTCGAAAGTTCACGGTAAAGTGTTATGTCAGCGAAGTTGAGGATTAACTTGTCTCACGAATCATCTTCACCATTCAATTAAGGTAGTCCGGCTATGCGTGTCGCTAGTCAAGAGGGCAACTTATCTCAACTCTTGATGTATGTCAAAAAAATACATATATGAGCATGAAAGGATATCACAAATTTACATTGAATTTTATGTGTAATTTTGATGTTTCAACTTCTATCGAGGGCATTTTCGAAAATGTTATTAAAATTCCACTTGAGTTTTTGTCGTGCATCAGCTGGTGGCATCAGAGCATAGTACGTTATGTCAGGTTAGTTCAGTTGTTCACTCACGTCTAATCGCTCCAAAACCTATCTCCACGCAATTTTCAACAGTTTCAGATCCACAATGCTCGATAAAGATAAAAATGGTATGTTTTTGACGGAAAACGAGTCAAAAATACGAAAAAAAGCAATCTCGAATATATCGGCTTCCGACTAAAGTTTGATGTCGTTGCCAACTTATCACATTTTGACATTACGAGGACAATGGCCGTCGAGTGTGAGTTTTTTTTACAGAGTTTATCATTTTTCTCAAGATTTTTCCCCGAAAGGTACCTTGAAATGATGATGTTTGGAATCGGCATTAAATTTTCTTGATGCAAAACAGTTTTTATAGTGTACACTACCGTTAAACTAAGCCACAATCCCGGGATTATTGAACGCGGGAAAGGATTGTCCATATGCCTACACGTTAAATGGTTCAAGTTCAGAAGAAATTTATTCAAATTTTAGCCCCGAAAGGCCCTGTATGATTATAAACTACATGTGTACAATGTATTTAGCTATCAATTTATGCAATAAAAAAGGGCACTTCACCGTTCTCGATAGAATAGCCGAACTACCTTAATGCACCTTCAGTTGCTCCTATTATTTTCGCTAAGTTCAGTCGACAGAGCGTAAGGGACAAATTCATCCAGCAGCGGATTACGAAAAGGGATTTCTCTTCGGTTCACATTGGTGGGAAAGACAATGAAAAATATTTTATTTTCATTCGGGAGTCTCTGACGCCCTTCAATCGGGAGATTGCCTTGGCCATGGAGTATGGGTCCCCTAAGATGGATCTTACCTCGTATCAACATGTTGATCAACTGAAATAGCAATTAGGCTTTCTTCGACATGGGTTTGTTTTCGGCTATTCTATATCAATGTATTTTTTGACGGAGATATTAGTAAGACACCAGATGTTCTTCGTAATCACAAAGTTTGGTCTCTTGAAGAGGCCCTCTTGCATGACCCTCTTATCCACCTTTGTCTAGACTTCCTTTATCTTGAGCTTCATTTTTGTAATTTAGTTACCTCTAATGTGTATGACTTACTATCTCAATGGATACTCCATTGATTTGCCACGTAAATACTCAATTTCTCTTGGAATCATATTATAGTTGCTTCTGAGACTTGGCTGGCCCCTAACTTGAAGGTGAACATAAATACTGTAATTACCATAAATATGCGGATGATTTTGAATTATACATTTCGGGACCTATTTCCTCTCTGGATCGATTGCTGAGTTGTGTACAGAAAGATATAGATTGTGTGGCCCATTGGGCGTTGGACAAATGTCATAGGGCTCTCAACATCACCCTCTTCTGAGAAACTAGCCACCCTACCTCCATTATCTTGGAAGGAGTTGATCTGTGAAATATCTAAGAAAACTTTTCGAATTCTTCAGGTACTGAATAGCAACAAACATTCCCCTACAGCCTCCAGTCGAATTCTCTTCGTAAAAAGCCCATTCCTTCCGATTTCCGATTACGTTTGCTTAGCGTCTGATGACATTACTGATAACTTTAATTTATAACGTGGGCGTTTCCCAAATTCATCCATTAGATCTATTTACATTATTCCTAAGAGTGAACACATAACACAATACGGAGAAAAATCTTGATTTTTAAATGTAGCCAAGAGGAGACAATTCTTTATAGATACCTAATTAATGTATTTAGTAATGAAATATGAATCTCCTCAGTAACTGTTTTCACTTTTTAGACAAAAACTTCCTTTCCAGTCCAGAATTCGTGAAAGAAAGGCAGTACCAAGTATTCCTTACAAGCGAACATGTAAACTTCAACGTTCATTCATTGTGAGAGGTGCTCGTCTTTGGAATAAATTACCGTCTAGTTTAGTAAATACTCCGTCACGATATAACTTGAAGCATGACCTTTTTAGAAATCTAGATCAAATCAGTAATTTCACTTCAGCAATAACCCATTGGTAGGACATAATTTTAATATAGATTAAAATGTATTCTCTAAAATTCGATGTACTATATTACTTTACCGTTACTTATTATTTACTTAATCTCGATCATATTATTTTGATAGATTTTTTCCTTCACGGTTTGTTTCTTCTTCAATACAGCTTCTACGATTCTGGACTACGAGCATTATATATTATTTGATCTTATTTCATTTATCCTTGACAACTCTTTACTAATTCTACCATAGATTTAACATTCATCGATCATTGCTTGTAATTAAAGTAGAAATCGCCGGATCGGGACGGTCCGGGGCTCCACTTTCGATCACGCAGGTCGCAGAAACAAATCTTAGCTACACCTGCTGGCAGTCACGTATCTTTAATTTTCAGGGCTTTAATCTTTGAGCGGCCGTTACAGGCCGTCACATTGTTGTACCTACAGCACTGACGTCCATCCGGTGGCGTCTGCAGTGACTTTGTGCGCATGCGCCCACCTATCATGGCTAGAGGAGAGGTTTAAGAGTGGGGACACAGCCCTCCGAGGATTTCGATGCGCCGAGTCCCGATTCGACAGGTCCTACTGTATATATTTTATTATGTATACTCTGTTCCTTAAAGGGCTAATTAGCCCTAGGAACTTTTTGGAAATAAATATAAATACGTCATAAATCAATCTCAACATTCAATTGATATGCTAAAACTCATTTTCAACATTTAATTAAGATGGCAGCCTTCTGCGTCTATCTCGCAAGTGCCTCGGCATATTTTTGGTACGCGGTTATGGCTTTGATGTTACGAACCAGTGATAGCTTCGTACCTCCGAGAGCACCGATAACAAGGACAACGATGATAACCGAATAGTTTGAGTACAGTCGCTGCAGCTCCGTTTTACGGTCTTGATACTTCTTCACCTTATATGATTATTTTGAAAATAAGATGTAATTATATGTTTTCTAAGCAATGCTCTGAGTCTTTCACATAAAGCTTGTATATACCCTAATAGCATGGAACGTTCCTGGAACGTTCCCCGAACTTTCCACATATACTATACTATACTATCATATGATATCCATATCATAAACTGACATCTATTTTGACCAATCACCTACGGTTTACGCGATATTCATTAATAATAATAGCAATAATGTTAATTTGTATTTGGAACTTTCCGCTGGAATATTCCTTCACTTAAATTTAAATTGTTTTTTCTGAATTTAAAATCATTGAGTTTTATAGTCCTATCAATGAGTCCTTTTATTAAGCCAATCTTTTGACTGAATTCATGATTTGAATTATTGTTGAGATATTGGCCAGACCCTGTTTGTTTCCTGAACCAATCTGTAATGATGTAACCTACATGTGTTTTTCTGATGGAAATATATAAAAAATGTACAGTGTTTAGACATGTGAAAAAAAATTCTATCCGATTTCGATACAAGATTGGACGCATGTCGAATGTCGAAAAACCGACATTTCATCCGTGCTATGATCGGATCGGTTTATTCGATTCGATCGACCCACCGATCGAATGTCGAAAACCCGACATTCGACCCGTGCCACGGTCGGATCTCTTTTTTCGATTCTGCAATAGTAGGAAGGAGAATTTATGTTTTCGTGACAGGTAAGGAAGAAAGTAATACAAAAAATTGAGAATTTTCTAATTTTTAATTTACTATCCTTCTTAAATTATTCAGGTTATAATTTTGTATCAAATTTATTAAATTTTTTATTGATTATCAAAAGTAATGAATTCTTCTTCGCATAAATGTACGTCGCATTCTTTACACATGTAAATTAGTTCTTTCGATTACTCCTTTCATTTTGCAGACTCGACAACTTGTATGATTTGTAGTTTTTTTTCGTCAAGTGATCAAGGTAACTTTTAACAAAATTGCTTCAAAGTGGATAAAAAGTGAAAGGTTTATGACACGAAAATCATGTGGAACATAACCTCAAGAAGCAAACGTCAAATTGAACAAAATACCTTTGAGTGGAAGAATTGTTCAAAATTTATTTAATTTACATTTAATTTAAGGTGACGTTGTGATTAAACGATTTTTTGTGTGCAAAATGAAAGGAGTAATCAAAAGAACAACTTTCATATGTGAAGAATGCGACGTACCTTTATGCAAAGAAGAATTCTCGCTTATCATAATCAATCAAACATTTAAGTACTTTAATACAAAATAAAAATCTGAATAATTTAAGAAGGATAGTAAATTAAAAATTAGAAAATTCTCAATTCTTTGTATTACTTTCTTCCTTACCTGTCACGAAAACATAACTTCTCCTTCGTACTATTGCAGAATATGAAATAACCTTTTAGGCGCGAAAGCTGCATGAAATCTTGCGAACAATCGTTTTAATACACTATGCCACCTTAAATTAAATGTAAGTTAAATGAATTTTCAACAATGCTTCCACTCAAAAGTGTCTTGTTCAATCTGACGTTTCCTTCTTGAGGTTATGCTCCACATGATGGTTTTCTTATCATAAACCTGTCACTTTTTATACAATTTTGAGCAATTTTCTTGAATATTCTTTAACTTTAGTACCGATACTTCATTTTGAGCATTTTTTAATAATAATTTATTTATTATTTTACAAGTTTCTACCGAGGGGTACTTGTGCCCCTCGAAATAGCTATACGATACAGCTCTGTCGCACTTACACACATGACGTTACGTAAATGAGCACTACTATTGGTTCTTCCATTTCTACATGCCTCATTTGACGATATTTGACGATAACGGTCAAATGACCAGGCAGCGGGTTAATCAACACAAACTCGAGTTTAATTAGTGGTTCTTTAGACCAAAATAAAACTTTAGCTTTTGATGACGTGATCGATTATCAGGCTAATGTAAAATCATTATTGAGTTCAACTCTGTCTCATCAAATTAATAAGAAAGTACCAAAAGAAACCTCATTTCATAATTTGAATCGCGAGTCAATAATAAGTGAACACGATAGTGACGACGTAGCAAGTGACGAAGATTCAACAAAACCGAAAAAATGAGCCTGCCAACGAATCAACAAGTTTCCCTTCACGACGCGCTCGAAATTATCCCTACTTTTGACTGAAGTAAGATCCCATTAGCACATTTTATAGAGGGATGTTCCCGCCAAAAGTGTATACCAGTTGCAAGGAGAAGTAGGCAACATATTTATATGGGATAAGAAAAATGTCATATCATACGCTGCGCGAATAAAAGAATTAGCAGATAGAATCGAAGACGCGCATAAATTAGGCAATGATGGTGCCACAGATGACACATTTAAAGCAAATTTAGAAAATGATGTAATTAAATGTTTTGAAAGGGGATTACGTTCTGAGATAGAGATAAGGTTAAAAGATAACGCAGATGAAACTTTAAAAACTCTTATTAATGAGGCTCTAGAAATTGAAAGAAAATTGAATACCTGTTCAGAACTTCGAAAAAATAAGCCAATTAAATCTTCAGAAAAAGAATCAGAATCGCGAATTATTACAAAAAATAATAAATTCAATGTTGCTCAGGACACTAAAATAGCGAGTTTAATTTGCGGAAAACCGGGACATGCGACCGAAAAATATTACCACTTCGAAAACTTTCGACAAACATTTTTTTCCGAAATTCCTGCTATTTCAAGTTCAGAATAAAACCAATTTTTGCCAAATAAACCCCAAGGAAACTTTAATCAATGGAATTATGCACAAAATTCAAATTTTGCAACCCGACAGAATCAAAATTTTAGACCTGAACAAAGTTCAAATTTTAGACCTGAGCTAAACCAAAACTTTGTAGCCAGACAAAATCAAATTTTTGGATACCGACAAAATAAAAATTTCGGATACAGAGAAAATAAAAATTTCGGAAACAGACAAAATCGAAATTTCGGAAACAGCCAAAATCAAAATTTTGGATACGGACAAAATCAAAATTTTAGACCCAGACAGAATAAAAATTTTGAGCCCGGACAAACCCAAAAGAGAAACAATTCTGAAAATTCAAATAATCAGCAAACCCGCCCGTATCCCACCCAAGGATCCACAATTGTCTGCAATTTTTGTAATATCCCTGACCACATCGCTAAGCATTGTTATAAACAGAGTAGATATTGATAAAATCGAAACGGACAACAAAGCCCTCAAAATTATACGCAGAACCAGGAAAACTCCAACTCTATTCCCCCAATGAGTGCTGGGAGGAAGGCGCCGAATCATTAAATAAAGCACCCATAGAAATTACAAATAAGGAAAATGATATTAAATTCATCTCAGTGGGAATAATATAATTCCTTCGATCATGGTATCTGCCGTTGGTCTAAAAAGCCCGGCACGTATGATGATCGACACTGGTGCTGGTCGAAATCTAATTAAAAGAAGTGCAATTGACCCCGAAATAAAAATAAATAATTATGAAGTACTGAGACTAACAGGAATAAATGACCTACCTCTTTATACCCTAGG
>CAKNWW010238410.1:0-18573 GCA_932074435.1 Andricus kollari | reverse complement strand
CGTGAATATTATAAGGTGTAATTAAAGTCTTAGAATTGTAAATTTTACCTTGGAAAATTGCAAGCTAATCTTAGAAAATTTCTGCGACTCGAATTTTCACCAGACTAGACTCATTGTCGGACTTGCCGTTATTCAGATCAAACGTCATTTTTTTAAAGAGGAAAATTTTAATGCTAGAGCTTTGCTTTGTTCGTATCTAGAATCACGTAACATTCATTTTTGTCCACTCAATCATATTATTATACGAATCGTAGAAAATCTTTCGTGCCAAAAATCACGAACTTTTATTATATATTATTATTGTTATTTATATTAGATATTATATTTTATCATTCTATGAAAAATGACTTACGATTGCAAACTCTTGTTGTCAGGTCGGTCCATAAATTTGCAGAGATTGACTGGAGTGGGATCCGAAGTAAGTTGTACGTGCATCACTTGTTCGCCAAAAATAAAGTGAGGTATCGAACAGGTAAATGCACTCGCGGCGAAGAGGATCATACCCCAAGCTATCCACTTCGGCCGATGACCCTGACCTCCGTAATAGGTCAAAATCAAGGACGATCCTATTTGACCGATTTCCGTGGCCGACATGATAATACCTGTTGTTTTCGATTGGATTTGGAAGAGCTTCTCGATCGTTGTTATCACAGAAACAAAATACGTGTAATACATCCCTTGCAATACCTAAAAAATATCATTTTTCGTAAAGTTACTAAAAGAGCGGAGAATATGATACCTTTTGGAAATATGTTGCAAATTCCGATTACCGATATTTACCGACGTACAGAGCATTCCAGGAATCGTATCTATGCTAAGTTCAAAAGCTTCGATATTTCTCCTTGCGGAACTACCGGAATTAATTAGTATTGTTTTTGACACGTTTTTCGCCATGCTTTTCGATAATTTACAAAATTTCGGTCAATTAGCGTATACACGAAATTTCTTTTACAATCAAACTATATTATAATAATATATCCCTTAACACCTATATAAAAGCTAAATTTAGCACAAGCATAAATATGAACCCTACAATGCTCTTGAGGAAGGTAAATGTCGATAACAGAAATTTGAAACTGAAAGTGACCTATACTGTTTAGATATTGTATATACGTCCAGACACGAGCCACGTCCCTTTTCCAACTTCCCTTTCCCCTTGCAAGCTCCGTACGCTTAGACTCGACTAATTATAAAAGTACATAAGCGTACGCACTGGTCCGGACGTTTATACTCTGCCTACTTTTTAGGGGGTTAGATAAAAATGAAATTTTTAGATTTTTTAAACTCAGCCTGGAATTTGGTTTATTTGGTCAAAGAACATATTATCACCATATGTTTCTTTTTTCAGTTTTTCCCTGCTTTCCCTGAAATTACTTTAATTTTATTGACGAACATAAAACTCGGAAACGAAGATATATTGGTCATGGTAGATTCCCCATTTTCATGCGCAATGCATTTTTCAAATGCAACTTATTCTACGAAAACTAAATTAATGGCCGCCCTAAAGTTATACTGCGCCATGTCCCTCAACGTTCAAACTGAGAAAATGAGATTCAAATTTTATCATTAAATAATACGTTCGTTCCACAACACTTCTCCGAGCCAGGTCGCTGCTCAATCTCTCTAGCAAGCACCCCCGGTGAAGAGCTTCACAAAGTCATTATGTAAAGCTCTCCACTCGGGCCCATTAGTATATACTCTATTAAAATGTCTTCGAATGACAGAATCAAATTATTGGTAACAATTATGCGTGATCAAGAACATATTAACATAAATTATAATATTATTATAAATGTATTTTATTTGATGTGGAAAATTGGTTCATAACATGGCATGATATGAAATAAATTTAACTATTGATAATGAAAATTTTAAGTAAAAAGTTTAACAGAATGATAGTTTGCTTTATTGTATTGTATTGTATAACTTGCATTAAATGAATTAATTGCAATTTATTGATTTTAGAGTAATATTCAGACGGTTACATTGGAGGTTAAACATATTTTAAAAATTTGTATGTTAAGTTTAGTGGTATATAATTTTTAAAAAGTGATATTTTACACCATTTTTTTAATTAAAAAAAAACTGAAATTCAATATTTATCAAATACGCTATCGCCAAATTTAACTAAATTAGTCTTAAAATGCAGCTTTTCATTCCAATTTCTGATCCTAGCAGGAATAAATGGAAATATCACTTCAATATTAAAAATTTAGCATTAAAGTAACGACTGATCTGCCCATTTTTCTACTTCCAGGGTCAGAAACTAGAACAAAAACTGCATTTCAAAACTAATTTCATTAAATTTGATGAATAGTGCAGTCGCCACTGATACTTCTGTATGCACTGAGAGTTCTAGAGGGTAACTGTGACTTAAAATTTCGAGAAGAGTACCCTGATTATGAATTTTTCTTAAATAATGTATTTGTTTAAAAAAAAAAGTGGTTTAAGCAATAAATTCGTAACTTTTCAAAAGGCTACCTTCGATATTCATAATCAGGAAACATTAACAAAATTCCGGGCTGAGGTTTAAAAAAATCAAAACTTTGGACTCTATTGGGCGCCCTATTATTTATATTCAATTTGATAGTTTCTCGTCAAAGAAAATTATCCTGTAATTATATCACATCGCGAAATTAAAACATTAGTAGGATTGTAATTTTTTGTGTTCTTTTTGAAGAAAATGTCTTACCCAGGTGAGGCAAAATGTAACCAAAAAGGCTTGCTTCGTGGCGAAGATTTGAAGCCACCGGGGTCGGAAAACACCCCATCCACAGGAAACCTCATCATCGATAAAATCTGTATCGAAACTGGCCGATTTCTCATCCAAGGGGATGATGGATTTGCCATTTTCCAGTGCACTAATTTCCAGCGATTTGCCATTGGAGATCTTGCCGTTCCCATTGTGATTAATGCAAATCACGCCGTTACCATTTGTCATCTTGCCGTTAGGCGGAATGATCGTCATGGTGTCGACGGTTCCGTTTGATAGCATTTGCGTATCCTCACCCGCCATCACCATGATTGGATCGGAATTTTTCTTCCTAAAGTGAACTCCTCGCCCTCACGACTCTTGTGTTTCTAGGGCCCACTTGATTAACCTAAAACAATAAATATATAGTTTTGTTAATATTTATTATTCTCATAATTGAACATAAGGATGTAATTAATATTAAAATTAAAATAATAATGTCCTTGTTACATCTATAATGGTAGCGTCTTGATTATTCAACTTTATACGATTCATTTTGGGTTTTTGCTTTCTAATTATTTGTTTTAATGATAGCTATTCAAGGATTAATTAATTATTATTGTTCTGAATAAGGAAGTTATTCTTGTCATATTCAGGTATATGGTTATTACATAAAGTAACGAGAACGAGAAGTAGGATCAGTGTAAGAGGTGTCTTCTCACTTTCGTTGGCATCCAACTTTCCTCGTTCTACTAACGTGCGGATGCATTAGGCTTATCGTTCCACTCACCTCTGTATTTTCACTAACAATGAAAGTGATTTTGTCATACTGGGTAATACAAAATAAATTTAAAATGTGACTTATCTTCAAAAACTAATTACCGAAGATTTGTATGCCTGTTTTTGGATCAAGAATGATGCTGAGACATTAAAACAATATATTTTGGACTCAGAGAAAGAAATGTAGGCGTTGGAGCGATCTGACGGACTCAAATGACATGATATTATATTGTATGAAATTATTATCTATAGTGAAAACAAATTTCACAACTAAAAGAATGGCTTTCTGTGATGCCATATTGAGGTAAAAAATTTAAATTCTGCCTTCTTGTCTTTTAAAGAATATTGTTTTTAATTTCTGGATGAGTCTTATTTTTGGGAAACTGGTGAGACCTGTTTAACGACTTATTCGTCATTAATGATGATTCAGTGTGTGGTATATGCGAATGGATACGATCTTCTCGTAAAGCAAGAATTAGCTTTTGCCTTAGCTTAAGGAGGGCAATGGCGAATTATCGAGGCCGCTGAAATGAAATTGAAAGTATACACGTCGGCGATTATTCTCTAGCTACAATTACTCTACTGCTGTATCTACTCGCAAATGGTCAAAGTTTGAAACTTTATGTTTCTCTTTTGGCCGTTAAACCTGGTTTATTTCTTTCACCTCTCCGAATCTAACTTTGCGATTTTGTTTCGAGAATCATAAAAAATATTGTAAACAGGGTTCATTATACAAAGTATCACAGAGTTGAGAAAATAAAATATAATAAAATTCGGGATAAGATATAATAAATAGTGTTGAGAAAAAACTAATATAAGAGAAGATCAGGTATTTTTAGAATTACATTTGACCCTTTAATTAATAATAATATATAAGTAGTGATATTAATATCATGAATCAAAAGACTTGAAAAATTATTTTTTTAGATGAATTTGCAAATTTGATTTAAATTACTTTAAGAAAAACTATGTGAGAAACGAAACGATAACATATAACTCGTTAGACCTTTATTAACTGGTAATAAGACGTGATTTGCGTATCTAGATACGGTAGATAGTGTAAGAGTATTATTACAATTCTGATGCAAAACATTTTTGTATTGAGATTCGATTGTATAAAGTAATATCTTGTAGCACAACGTATGTATATTGTTAAGTTTGGCTCGTTTGTGGTAGAGACTTGGTCTAGGTCGCCTTTCACTGTCCTACTGAAGTCTCGTGGTTACTTGGTTAGTTATCCTATTCTGCCAGTACTTCAATGCCAGCGTGTAACACGTTGCCATATAGCTTCGTCCAAAAGAAGCAATTTTCAGCTCATTTTCATTTACTGTAAATTTGAGTTTCAAAAGATGACTTTAAGTAACAATTGCCAACAAATAAAAACAATTAGAGTAAAAATTGAAATAATTCGACGTATAATCACCGGCCCCTTACAATTCTGACCTCTTACTTTAACATTGGCTAAATCTATAAGAGAGAGTCCTAAATTATTTAAATCCGTGCAGAAATTGCCCTACTTAGCCCGATTTAAAAAGAGGCGAAGACAAGGCTCTGGCCAGTATTTATATTTTGAATACAAAATGTTACATTATAATCGGGCATTGATCGGGTTTTAAAATAGATGTATGTTTAATTATTTAGAAACATACTCTCGTTGATCCAACTAAAAAATGATTGGATGGCATCAAGACGCGCATGATATTAAAAATTTTGTTTGTCAAGTTTTGACGGGCTTTTCCCAAGTCTCGTTTTCACTAAAGATAACTTGTGACGCTACAATATATAACCTATAACTTAATATAATCTATGACCTAGTAATTTTTCCTCAATTTCTGTATTATTTTTAAGTTTATTGGCATTAAGCTAATAATCGTATTCAATTAATATTTTAATTAAAAATTTGCTATATAAATTAAGAAAAATTATTACACACCTTACTCATAATAAAGTTGCCAATAAAGTTATAATTTCTTTATATAACCATATTAATGCTTCAGTACACTAATTCAATTGGAAAAACCGTATTAATGTTGGATATTATTTTTGTCAGTTTTTTTTTGTATTTTGAAGAAACGCACGATGCTGATTGTTTTTCTGCTGTAAGTAAGAGAATAGCATTGCTCAAGACCAAAGATGAATGATTTATAATAATTTGATTCATTGGCGAGGAAATAAGTGCCTTAAGATGCTGAGAGATGATTGGCTTCTCAATCGATCAAAATATATGAACTGCATGTCAACAGGCTTTTCCCAAACCGTCAGCCTTCAAAAGACTGTAAGAAACAGTGTATTCTTGGTTAAAATGTAATGAAAGTACGTTTTCATTAGAAAGTAATCTTTATTCTCTACAAATATTATAATTATTCATTATTATTATTTATTATTCTTTGAAAAATCTGGAAGGGCCCTGCAAAGTTTTTCCTGAGTAGGATAATCATCTGCCACAGCATACAAGCCATGTGTGGCCCATGTCTGTTTACCCGGTCAGGGCCACACCAGAAGTAGGACAAACTGCTCAGAACCTTACTAGGCCCACATCAAGATGTTTGCACGGGTACAAGAAGAAATTGCAAGCTGAATAAATTCTGCGTCGTTTGAGTTGAGTGATTTTTCATTTGGATATATCAGTCTAAAGTAGAATTAAAGAGACAAGTATTTTACAGATTTACCACAATCTTATTTTTATTTTTACAATTTCTTCTCAATCAATTCTCAAATAATGACAGACAATTTATTTCAAAATGCAATCTTTTCCAAAAGATTTCGTTTTTTATTGGACGTAGGAATTCTTGCTATTTCAATTGTTCCCAACAAAAATTTGAAAACAGACAAATTGGCGGCTCTTTTCCTAAAATTCTTAAAAGCGGATTATCTCCTAAGTTTTATTCTTGAAAACCCACTGCTTCACAATAAGCAAAAAAATATGTTTGAAAAATAGAATTTTCTCATTTTTATCGGAAATAACAAAAGGTACAAAAAAAATTTTCAAATAAAAGTTTACACATCTGAAAAAGTTCAACAAAAAATACTGCTTGTTCTTTTGTGATATCTTGCATTGTTTACGAGAAAATAATAATAAATGGTAATTAAAGAAAAATGTTCCGACCTCAAAAATGTTTTAGCTCGCATGAAACTGATAGGATTCCTTTTTATATTAGCATAAACTTTTTTTAAAAATTGGAACAAATCCAAGAGTTGGGGTTTTCTTGAAAATCTTCTTTTCATGTTTTCAAAATTCGATGAACAAAAGCAATAAAATTTTCGGGAAAGGCCCACCTTTTTCCTCCAATATTTGTTCACAGTTTCTGCTCATATAAAGAAGGCATCCTATCAGTTTTATGGGGGCTTGAATATTTTTGAGCCCGTGAAATTTTTTGTAATATAATTGGTTTTTTTCGTAAATTATGCAACACATTACCGTCTATTTCTAAAAAAAAAATCTTAAAAAGTGGAGTTTTTGAAAAAATCAATTTCAAGAATTTTATAAAAACAGCCGCCATTTGTTACTTTTCAACATTTTAAAAGTTTTTTGTGATCAATATTAAAAGAGCAATTTTCGACAATTTGCCGGTTATCTTCAAATGATTGCAACGAATTAAAAATATGAAATGGAATTGGTACGTCATCGAGTTTTTGAACTTTCTAAACATCAGATTTAAAGCTTGAAGATGAAAGACTTCGGAAGAAGAGGAAGAAGAAGACTTCGGCCATTTTTTTCTGGACACTAGAGAATTTCAGCTTTAAAACCAGATCTTATAACCCTTGAACCGAAAAAATATTAAAAGTTCGGAATATAATCCCTATTTTATGGACTACTTTTTAATTTTAAGGGTTGGTGTTTAGCCTATAATAATGATTAAACTGACAAGTTCGTTATTCCATGTTTTGAATTATCAAATTGCATCAGGGTCTTCAGAATTAGATTCTCATTCCAATCAATTTTTCCGAAACTATTCACCCTATTTTCAATTTTAAGGTCTCGTTTTAGAGCTGTAGGTCGGCAGCGTCCAGGGAAAAATTGCTAGGTACTTTTACTGTGTTATATTTTTTTGATGAAATACACAAAAATATAGTTTCTTATTTTAGAGTCTGATTTGAAATATCAAGTTTGATCAGGGTTTGTTGAGTTTAGGATTTGAATTTCTGTCAATCAATATAAAATTTAATTCTATTTTTATTAATTTCAATCAAAATAACAAATTATTTCCGAAACCCTTTCTTATTTTTATGTTTATAGATCTCATGTTAAAGCAAAAGGTCCCTAGTTTTTAGAAAATTAATCGAAATGAGATATTTGCATCTACAAAATGCATTATATTAAATAAATCTTTCTCAAACTTGCAAATCCTTTCTTAAATCATGATTTAAGGGATAATTATTGTAAAGTTATATATAATAAAATGAAGGCGGTGGGGGGGAGGAGGGAGAGAAACCGTTTTTTAATTGCAACAAATGGTGCCTTTACTAATTGGTTCATGTTAGGAGAGCTCAATTATTTAAAAAAACGAAAATAATATAAAGTAAAGTAACTAATTAATAAAAAGTATCTCCATTTTTTTTTTAATCAGGTGACACTTGTCACTGAAAGTCGTTCGCGTTGACTGTACTGTTAATCGAATAAGAGTGTGGTGCCACTTCCTCATGCGTCACATGCACGGGAGTTCATTCAGATTGCTGTAGGGGACCAATATTAAAGTTAATCATTGCTCGGCCTAAAAACGCATGTAGGCTCTATAAATATACAACAGCTTTTTTCTTAAATTCGCTCTTCTAGAATTTGGTGTCAATGACCTCTGAAGGGTGACAGGTTAAAGTGAAATAAGGGTGACTAAGGGGAAAAGTGAATCAATAAACATTGTGTGTGTCAGCAATAAGAAGCGTCAGTAACTTCTTCTACTTCTTTATTTAGAAGAAACTTCAATGACAAACAGAATATGTTTTTAATTATTTATTTTTAAATTTCTTCAAGATAAATTATGTTAGATGTATCCCACCGCTCTCTCCTTTTATTTCTCCCCTTAATACAGATACATTTATACTAATTATTTTATTTAATGCACAATCGTTTTTGTTTTAAAAATTGTGAAACGCGTTAAGGTAAATATATAAGTAATTTTTTAGATTTACTATTTTTATATGGTTTCAAGAGTATAGAAAGTTCCTAAAGAAGTTTCTTAGTTGACTTAAAATCTGATTCCGATTCTAAAAATATATTATTATCTCTCTCTCTTTGCTCATTTTTAGTTCATCAAATGAAAAATGGTAAAAAAAAGAGGAGGGCAAGTACGCAAGTTTCTCTCGGATGTAAAGTAATCTCTTATTGGCGTGCCAACCGAATGTAACACGTAGGTATATTTTATGACCACTTGAGGAAAAAGCATTTGTTCTTTGAGCTAGGTCTTAACAGAACTTGTTATTCTTATTTTTTTAAATAGAGGGAGAAGATTCAGTGAATTAAAATGCGATAAAACGATAATTATTTAAATATTTTTCATATAAATGGTAAAATGAAAAAATGTGTAAAATATGTTATATAATATATTATGGCATAATCTATTATTATTTGTTATTTGCATGCAGTACACTAGAATGCAATATGTCTATGAAATCGTCGATTATGTAATACGAGTGAACGTGGGTCGTGTCGGCGGCCCTGCAGGTCGATGATAATGGGATCGGAAATGATGTCGCGGTAAACTTATGGCAACCACAATGATGGTAATAGTAAAAGGCTTCAAACCGTAAAACACAGACCACATCATTTTCCCACTACAAATTTGTTATTTATTGGTATATTTATCATAATTATAGAACATAATTCCAATCAGCTCTTTAAATTTCAGATTCTTAATGTTTATATTACAGAAACTATAATCAAATGGAATTTTGTTCAAAAAAAAGTTTCTAATTAATGAAACAACCACCTAATTAATGAAGTAAATTTTCTCTGCGAAATTATGAATTTCAATTAGTCTCAAGTACACGCAATGATTTATGCCTTTATTAATTAGATATTGGCACTAAACTACTACACCCAGGACTGATTATTTCACGTTTTGAATTAAATGCAGTTAATAACGGAAAGTGCAAGGATTATCAAGATTCTGCAGCGATTCAATCTGACCGTCGAGGTCGCCTAGCAAATGAATTCTTTTCTTCAGATTCCTCTAAGGACAGACATGCTGTGCATAAATCACACATTCCGCGCGTTTACGTTTTTATAATTTACCTCATTTAAATTCTTGCAAGTAATTGTTTACATTTTACTTTCAACATTTACCGTTAACGATTAAAAGAAAAATCAAATTCTTATGTAACCACTCGTTATCTTGTCACTTTTTGGTCTTAGATCATTCAATATATTCTGAACGTAATGGGATATAAATGGGCCTCGTCAATTATTTTCTTGAGGCTTCTGTATTTGTTGAAAATCGTAAATAAAATCGTAATTCCATAGAGCATTAGACTGGCAATGAACTGTCCTGACCAGTGACGTCAGACTATTTAGTTTTAAGTCCTCTCTCTTTACTTCATGATTTCCAGTTTTATTCGATCATACCTTATAGAAAACCCATCAAGTAATAAAAAAAAGAGAAACAAAGTAGCAAATATTACAAAAGGCTAAGGATTCCCACGTTTTTGAAATTCATCTTTATGTTCCTTCTTTCTTGTAATTTAGAATTTATCATATTTTCCCTCATATAAAGATAATTAAACGTAATTTTTTATAGGATGGTTATTAATTAACCTTCGATATCATCACAAAAATGTTTTCTTCTGCATCCGTTGAATAAGACAGGTGATGTATATTCCATTTTCTAGTGCAAGGTGGTTTTCTCGTTTGGTTGTGTGAATAACGAAATAAAGGTGGAGGTAAAAGAGTTGAACCACGTCTATTAAGGAAGGTGCAACCGCACGAGTATAGGCACTTTTGTGGTAACGGCACCCGTTACATTTTATTAAAGGGCAATAAATTAGTGGCAATTTAGAGTGCGACTAAAGAAACAAGCTGTTACGGTGCAGTGATACACTCGCTTTTGAAGTCTTCGAACGAAGCAAAGACGTGAGATAGTTTTACGAATTCCTACATAAATTAACAAAAGCATGAGCACGTAACATAATGACCTGTCAGAATTCCTTCAGTTTTTCCCTATTCTGATAAAAAAATATCATCTGCCAAATTTTAGATAATTTAAAATGCTTTCGTTTGAACAGAATATACAACATTCTATACGGGTGGAAGACTTGACTCAATCACCGTAAAAAAACATTGGACTGGAATTTCAATTGTAACAGGTAAACTTTATTTGATATGTCAGTTTTATTTGATAGTATAAAATTCTAATAATAAAGTGGTTTTGTCATTAAGTGTTGCTTTTAACATAACTTTTAGCAATATGTTTAAATTATAGCTATAGCTTTCACGATTATTGGAACATCTACTTTGAGTGCCTTGAGTTATGTAGGATTATTTTCAATACAACTACACTGAGAAAAATGGATTATATCGTTTATGATCTTGGATATTAAAATTTGACACAGCTATCTATATAGATATTAAGTCGTACAATATAGGTGTTAATTTAAAAAATACTTGATTATAAGACTTAATATCTTGATTTTACGGCTTAATATCTATAGATTGCTTGTCCCAACGTTTAAAATGCAAGATCATAAGGGGTATAATCAATGTTTCTCAGTTTATAGACGCCTGTACTGGAATCTAGTGAATTTTATTCAATTCTAGTCAATGCTACTACATTTTACATTTTTAATTCTACGATACTGTACTGAATATAACGAAATGCTAATGGATTCTATGGAATTCTACTGAAATATCTTGAATTTAACTTAACTATCTTCAATTTGACAGAAATCTATTTACTTCTGGTAAATTTTAATAAATTTTAGAGAATTCTAGTTAATTCTGCAAAATTCAAGTATAATGTGTCAAATTTCAAAGTCATGAACGAAATTATACTGAATTATAGCAAATTTGTATAAATTCAATGGAATTCTACTGAATTCTGTTGGATTATGTTGAATTCTAGCGAATTCTCTCAAAGTTGACCGATATCTACTAAAATCTAGTAACTGACCTTCAGACTCTTTAGTTTAATCCAAGATTAATTGAACAGCATTTAAGCGAATGTTTTGTGAATTCAACTAAATTTAAATTGAAAACAATTATATTCCTAAGCACTTAATATCGCGAAATTCACTTAAAAGGTTAAACCAATTTGAATATGAAGAAAGTAATATACAAATTGGATCTTAAACATATATAAAATCACCCTGACAAGAAATAATTCTCTTAAAAATAAAAAAGGTTTCCATCTCTTTCTTGACCACTCATTTCTATCTGCAGGGTGCAATCTATGTGCATAACTTTAACTGCTCTCGAAGTGACTCTCGTCTAATCATGACTAAATTATCCAGCAGAAAAATAAGAGCTAGAGGGCATTTTGCTTGGAATAGTGCACAATCAAGGCTTCGCAGTGTCTATGTCTAGGGTGCTATAGAGTCTGATAATACCTCAGGGATAGAAAGGCGTAGCGTGTTATTTGCCAAAAAAGATGAAGTTGATAGGCGGGCATGATTGTCCATAATTGGTGGGGCTGCTCACCAATGTAATCTATTATTACATCGTCGAACATTTACAGAGCATATATGTAAATTGTATATCTATAGCATGTATACCAATATATGATACCATCATATTCTGATACCTAACTATACCACCTACCAAGGTACCAAGGTATAAATGTGCTGTTTCATCGTACAAGGAGGTCCTAGCAATTTGAGAATATTTTACCGACACCCTCTTCTCAAGGTTCTTCATACAAATATCTTGATTAAACTAGTTGTGTGTCAGCCAGTGTCAGCTGAACTAATTGCTTTCTTATCAGCAATGATTTGCAATTAATAAATCTATTTTGGACAGAAGCCTATCAACTATTTTTAATTTTCATCTGGGTAAAGGTTTATGCGATATCATGTTTTGAACCTTGACTCGTATAAAGACGACTCAGCACATATGGACAAGTTAAATTTAGCAAGAAGGGGAATGATATCTGCGAGCAAAGTGTGCTGTGGATAAATCTGTGCTTTCCCGAAAATTACTGTTTTAATCAAATCACATTTCCACGTTTTAAATTTTTGTTTGTTTTCTTATATTCTTCAAATATACACATAAAAAGATTGACTGCAAATTGATGAGATTGTTATACGTTTCCTACACATCAGAGAAACGGAAAGCTTTTTTCTGCCTTAAAATTGAATAAAAATGCTGGATGGAGTTGACAAATGCGTAAGGAGTTGTGAATGGGGTTGTAATTGACAATGTAGTAGGCTTTCAACTGTTAGTAGTGTTTTTATTAGTTTTTTTATAAGAAAAAGCTTGAGATATATCTGTGATAGCTGATGAAAGTACAAAATCTCAATTACAACATTTTGATTAAACCGTTTTCTTTCGATTTCTAATCTTATCGAGAGTCTACTTATATGAGTAAAAGATTGAGCTTGATTCACATCAGTCCTCGCATCTGTCTGTGATAAATTAACGCAATCGTTTAATGAGTATTTAAAACACCTGCAAAGGTGAATGAAAGAGGTTATATCATAGAACACACACATTTATCACAACATAATAACCCACTTTTGTTTGAAATATTACTCGACATTATCTTAAATCAACTGCCTTAGCGCGACTTAATCACATTTACCTAGAGTCAACTCTGATTATCATAATATCATGCGTTTTCTAACTTCACTAGTGTACAAACCAACTGCCTATATATGTACTTCACTCTCAAAGTAACGAAACCAGGAAAATATTAATTACAAGCTTTTTTATCTTCCATGTATTTCTTGAGCAAAAATAAGAGGTCATTAACCTTGTGATAAAAGTTGAACTGCATTCCCAAGAGGTCGTTCAAGAGCATGTATATATTTTACTTTTCTTTTTTTATGAAAATAACATCGTTGATTTTGAGTCGCGACGATGGTCGAGTGTGCCTTTCAAAGGTGGAGATTAGATCTTTGCGTGGCGATTGTAGTACATGTTCTGAGAAGGCACCACCTACTTTTTGATACGTGAACCCTAAAGAGGTCTCTCCAAAATTCTTGGTGGATAAGAAGGAACTCGTGGGTATACGAAAGGAAAGTAAACGTTGCGGCTGTCTGCAAATTGTCTCGGTAAATGTTTGAGGAATGACGTCAGGCACTCAGGGAACTGCGATTCGGCACTCGGACCTTTATACTTTTATGCACGCAATCACCTACACAGGCCACATGAACATGGGCTATTGATCATACAGACCATGAACGTATCGTGTGAGGCTGATATCGTCGCTTGTTATTGAACGCCTTAGCTGGAAGGGGAGACTGATTGATGCATACAATTCTATCTTCTGACATGCATAAGCTTGCATGCGGAAAAAATTACTAAGGAAAAATAAAGCTATTGAGAAGTTAGAGGAGATGATGTAGTGGTCATCTTTTTCGGTCTGAACATTATCCGGAAGATCTGGTCGTTGAGTTGATGTAAATGGTAAAAATGGTAAAATATAAAAAAATGGGAAGCGTTTATAGAGTGAGAATGATAGATCACTATCCAGGGGAAATGAACTGGGGTTGAGTGATGAATAATAGAGCTTCGATGTCACTAGAGATGGCGGAAAATTGATCAGAACCGAACTCACGTGGCAGGTAGCGAGACATGCTGGCAAATTTAGAGCAATCGATCCTTCCGCTCTAATTCCGAACGCTTTCCCGATTGCACTAAAACTGTATTATTACCAATGCAGCTACATACTATCAAGACATATAATTCTTACGAAACATTAAAACATTTACAATAATTGAAGAAATATGCTCCTTTAAATTAATTTTTATTCTCAGAATGAGTTGATTGAGATTAAATTCACCTTCTAAAAAGTGGGACATGATCAGTAATTGGGACACTCATCTTAGTCAGTTGGTAAGTTAGAACAGCCATTACCAGCTAAGAAGAGATAATTTCATGGCCCATAAAGGTAATTAGAATCGCGTGTTGGAACGGAGAGGAAAATATTCGCCTACGCTATAGTTCCTAAGCAAATTTGCGTCGATGATAGGATTCATTGACAGGAGTGAATGAATATATTGAAATACATTTACCCTGAAACCCACTAATATTCAAAATCTCATTATAAGTTACGAGTCCGTCTTGTGCAATTGAGAAACAAGTGCATTAATAGTATAGACACCTGGCAAAACGCATGCATTATTAATGAACAATACACCATTTCTTATATAAAAAATAAGGAAAGAAATAATTGACAAAAAAATACTTTAAGAATCTTTGGGTGTTTCATAAGGATTTTTTTAAATGTCAGCAAAATGTTTACGTGGGCTCATTATAAATATATACTTGTAGATGACAATTATTTATTTTTCATCAGGCCTAATCTGGAGGCGAATAGTTTTTATTTAAGCTATCCTAGAAGAAAATAAAACTATATTTAGGCTATGATAATACTGTCAATAAAAATGCCGTCCATATTGATACACAGGTAATTTTCTTATGTTTTAATCAGTGATAATTAAAATATATATCAAACTTTTAATTTCTCTACTGGCCTCTGCCCGCAAAGAATTTCAATTTGATCCGCCTGAGAAAAAAATCGGGCTATTTTCAGGCTGCTATGATAAGCCTGTCACAAATAATTCAATTTTCTACTAATATATGTGATGAGGTATAGAATGTATTACAGATGTAAATTTACAGATTATAAATATAACAGATTATAATAAAACAAAAAAGGAATATAGATTTGGACTATTCAATTATATAATCAACACTGAAAAAAATGGTATAGCTGTTGTAGCTAGAAATATATTGCTGGGGAGATATAGCTGAATTTCCAATAAAGTCTAGGTAGGACTGCAAACTAGATAGCTAAGATATAAAAACCGTCTATCTCCTGCAGACAGTAAATTTGGGAGATAAATCTATCACCATTTGCTAAACATTCTAGCAGTCATGCTCCAACATCGTATCTCCTATCATTGGTTTGCTCGTGACAGTTAAATTGTCTAGGTAATGAACCTATACTTTGCTGCAAGAAAATCTGTTCAATACATCTACCCGTGTGGAAATTGCCCAGCTTGGCCTCTTTTAATTAGTGGCCCTCTAGAGGCCCCACAAAGGCGGCCCACTGTGGAAACGCCCAGCTGGGCCCTCGCAGTGGCCTACATATTTGCCCCTTTATTATTTTCTACAAAAAATTCCAAGTCCCATCACCAAGTTTAACAAAAATTTGTTAAAAATTAGTCCAAAAACAAAGATTAAAGTATTATAAGAAATTCCAAGAAGTATTTTTATCATAATCTTTTTTACCTTGTTTGGGGTTGTGGAACATAGAAATATTTTCCATTATTCAGCTAAATTCTAACTCCGAAAATATGACTTTAAATACAAAGGTTAGGTTGTTGTAAAATTTTCACAAAAAAATTGTTGCTGACCATTATTTTGATCAAGTCAAAAACATTAAAACGTTTAAAGGCCAGCTGATACTGCGGATCGCCGGTAACTTAACCTATAAAGTTTGAGAGGTATTAGTGAGGTACGCGGCGACGGTGCTCAGAAAGAATGACATTCAGAGGTCCGAATTGCGCTTTTTGAAGTAAGAAATGTTAAAGGTCTGTTAAGGTGAATGATAAATAGCGATCCTTCAAAAGAAAACATGGATAAGAAAACTTTAAATTAAATTAGTTTTGAAAAATATCGATCAGGCCAAAAAGGCTTAAAAGAGTTGAATTCGCCGGACGATGACTGGTATGAAAATAAGATTAAAACTTGTCTTTTAAAATCATAAGTTACTATATTTACAGTTTATAGTATTAAATGTTGATAATAAAGTGAGACAGAAATGTCGAGTTTGTCAAAGTTTAGAAAAATAAAACTGCATTATGTGCTTCAAGAGAAATTTTTCAAATAAATCAATTTATTTATAAAATTCTACAGAAGAAATTGATAATTTCTGGTTTTAGGCATTCCATTCTTAGTATATTATAATTGTATCATTTTCAATTTAAAAAAAATTTTAATGCTCTTGCAGGGCTTTAAAAGGGAAAATTACTGTAGGGCCTATGTGTGCCTTACAGGGGGCTTAGCTGGGCACTACAGAGGGCCAATGCATTGGCCCTTCGTGGGCAGCCTACATGGGGCCTTCGAAGGTGAGCATGTCGAAACTATGTGGGCCCTTCGTAGTTTGCCAACGTAGGGCCAACGTAGTAAAGGGGCAAATTACGATGGCCCTCGCGGGGGCCAACTCCAAATTTCCACACGGGTAACTATTTAGGAAGACGAAATCCAGCGATACTTTCTAGCTGGGATAGCAAGAATTCTAGGTAATACACCTAGAAATTTTTTTCAGTGAACAATACGAAGATTAGTTTGATGCAATTCTGTATTTTTTTCTTCTGCAAGATAACCTTTTCCTCTCCTAACACCTGACATAATCTGTATCACATATGTGATTTGTTCAATCTACCCTACTGTTATTTTCATTATGTAGATATGCTTTCATTTGGTGACCAGTGTACTAATTAGTTTTTCTCTGTTATTTTTTGTTCTGCTCATCTTTATTCCATTGTATGAACAGCTTTTGCTCTTCGAGGAAGAGCCTTATTAGGAATATGCATTAACCACTGCCCTCCTAGGACAGTATTTTGCAACCACCGTTTCTTGTTCGCTTTCTTATTCTAAAACAGTAGAACACTCGACCTCCCCCTCCCCCTTGCGTGGAATAAAGATTAAAAGAACAAAAACTCAATCTTGTCCCACCTTCCTAATATTTGTTTTTTCTTCTTCATTATTGTCGGATATACTTTAGCCCATGCAACATTATGAAATACTTTCTCCAAATATAAAACATCAGTAATAAATTCTAGTTTCCCCTTTTGCAATCAATCTTTTTCAATTAATCTTAGAGCTAAACCTACGTCTCATACTCGTGTCTTTTCGAATCATTGGGATAGAAATTTTTCTTTTTTTCCAAATAGGAATCGCATTTGAAATTTTATATCGATACAACGGTGAATACGAATCCCGAACGAAATAGTGATAATGTATGTTATGTGCATATGTGGATATTAGGAGACTTTTTTACGCGGGATTTAACGTGTCGGTGAACTGTTCCTTGAGGAAAGGTCCACAATGAGATTCGTAAACGTCGATGTTCGAACGTATATGCGTATCTGACGCCATACGCACGTTGTTACCAACTGTCGCAGCGCGAAAACAAAACATGCGAAAGGGAAAAACTACTCAAATAGTTGGCAACCACGTGCATATGACATGAGATACGCATATGCGTTCAAACGTCGACGTTTACGAATCTCATTGTGGACCGTCCCTGAAGTAGGTCAGATCTCAATGAACGTGTACGTGTGCAAGTACACGCTCATAAACATTGGACCTGACTTGCGCCCACATCTGTTCGCTTCATTGCAAATGTGCAAGTTGCGCACGTGCATATGTGCACGAATACTCACCTATTTTTGAGCTATGTGCGTTCAACGTCACCCGGCATATATATAGGCATCTAAAACACACATACACACTTCTTTCCATCCAGCCTCTCTGCATTCTACACCTCTTATGCATCCCTCTCCTTCTATCTGCAAGGCCGCGTCTTTACTACCGAGGGAATTAGTTGCCTCCACGTATCCATATAATTTACTACCCAGGAAACCCGGAAAAAGGGTGAATTATTTACCAGAAGAGCGATGATAAAAGGACGCGACCACTCCAGGTGTCTTAATTAAATTTCTTCATTTTTCCATGGTGGCAACGTGTTTATTTTTAGAACTAGAGTCAGAGGGAAAAGTGATTTATAGAAAGAGGTTCATGATGCATCTTTGGGTTAATATATGCCAATAGAAGGGTATATAAAGAATTGTGGCCATTGAAAGTCTGATACGACCAGAGCTCGATTGGTATAGAGTGAAACTCGCTATAAAGTGGATTGACAAGTTGACCGTCGTCATTGACAGGTCAATTTAATGTGAGCGCAACAACTTCTGAGTTGAGGTATCCGACAATCTAATGTGGC
>CAKNWW010238373.1:0-10066 GCA_932074435.1 Andricus kollari | reverse complement strand
ATAGGTGGTTACAGTCTTCGACGAATTCAATACGATGATCCGGCAAAAGCCTCGTGCGCCCTGAGGACACGAAGCGACCCAAGGACGAACGCCTTCTGCGTTTTCCCCGTAAGTGTCTTAGCATTTTCTTGGCACGCAGGGATGCTTTTCAGGCTATTAACCAGTGAAACCTTGGCACCTCTAAGAGCACCGATGATTAGGACGATTAGCTTAACGGAATGTTCCGCGTATAGCTGTTACAAATCCCTTATAAGTTCTTTATACCTCTCTTTCTTTTCATTCTCTTTGGCTATGATGTTTTTGTCAGCTGGTGCCGGAAATTCGATAACGAACATGGTTCGTTTCTCGGAGACAAGAAGAACAATGTCAGGCCTCGAGTGCGCAACAGAAAGAATTGTCGAGAATATGAAGTCCCAGTATATCCGACACTTCTCATTTTCGACAATTGACTCGATTTCCCGAGAAGCCTTTAGCGGAGCGGTTTTTGTGTTGATGCCGTAAGAGTGACAGAGATGGTAATAAAGCAGTCTTAGTGCCGCATTGTGCCTTTGGATATAGGTCGTTCCCGCATGAGTTGGTCAACCAGATAGTATGTGTCCTAGATGCTCGGGGTGTGCATGACACGCTCTGCAGCTATCATCGGGAATGTATGGGCTCAAAATGTGGCGAGGGTATGCTAGAGTGGAAATGACACTGTCTTGGTATGCCAAAATGAAAGCCTCCGTGCTTTCTTAATCCAGGCCTTCCGGAGTGAGTACTCGAGATGGATAAGATTTATCCACTTTGCTCATCCCTGATATTGAAGTCAAGGCCCAGTGTTTCAGCAGCCTCCTTTGGTGACGTTTGTATCAGCATCGAAGAGTATCCTTTACAGATGTCACGTCCTGAATGCGGCTCTGTAGCACGCCCAGGTATGTATCGGTCTCTCCAGCGCCAAGGTGTCGTAAAGCGCTTCTGTCGACGAGCTCAGGATCGTCCGGGATTCCATTAAGTTTTCCATGTAAAATACATGAGTGACTTTATGCTTTAGATTTCCAGGTTTTCCGCACAGACACCCTTCGGAATGGCGAAGTGCGAGAGATAGTGGCAATAATGTGAGGCAAAAGAGGAGAGGGCTCATGGCGTCGCCATGAAGCACACCTCTCTGAAAGGTGACACTGTTTTCCGGATGAGATAGTAAATCTGTTTTTCCAGAGCGGCATTTATCTCTTTATGCACCTCACGATGTGTGGATGAACCTTTACGCTTTCCAACAGACAGACGATAATTCTATGGGAGGTTGAATCAAAATCTTTCCGTTAATCGATCCAGGCCATCGATAGGTAACGCTGATAGAATGCTGCGTCTTTACAGACACATCTATCGATGAGCAGGTTCTACCAACCACTCCGGAATAGGCTCTTCCGACTTTAGATATGAGAGGAAAATACGGGCCACATGCCGGTGGGTTGAAGGAAACTTCTTCCACCAAAAGGTCTTGATACCATCTGGTCCCGGAGCGGAATAGTTCTTCATGCCTCTCAATACGTTTTTCTCCTCCCCGGTAGTCATAGGTGGGCATTCCTCCTTAGGTGTTACGACGGCACTGCACAGCTGCTTGAAGCTATTTATATTCTTCGAGTGTTCTTTCAGTGGATGCTGCACTTCATAGACTTCTCTTCAACATGCCTCGACCTCCTCTGGCGTGGGCGGGTGGTCGACAGTAACTGCAGTGTCTTGGAAGAGTCGAGATGGGTCAGAGAAAAACTTTTGATTTTCTCTGACCCACCTCTCTCTCCGCTCTAGACTTCTCCTAGCGTTAGATAGTACTCGTATTCTGTCAACCATACGCTGCCTGATGGTTAGTAGCTTTGACTTGTGAAGTGTGTGATGACACATCCGCAGCTCGCGCGCGAACTGTCGAACCTTGGCTGTGAAAGTCCTGCCAGATGTTATGTAGTAAATCACACACTGAATGCGGGACGCGTTCTGTCTGGCCCAGCCTATCTTTGTGCTGAGTTGATGCATTCGTCTTTTGGTCTTATGATTAACCGTTGCTTTTGTTTTGCGGTTTGCATCTGCCAAAGCTGTCGCTGCATCATACACACTATAATTGATAGTGCAGAGGTCGGGTTCTTCGGGAAAATCTCCACGAAGCGCGTCATCCAGTTTAGCCAGATCTTTGGGCTTGAGAGAAACCTGAATGCTGATGTTTCTCCGGGTCCTGAAGCATCGCTCTTCCTCTACTAGATGCCTGCTCGCGGTTGGTCTCAGTGTCACCTCTCTTTCTCTGTATCCGGCTTCTTCTGGCTGCATTATAACCGCTTTTTCGGAGTTCCACGGCACGGTTTCGCAAACGCTTATGCGAAAAATGCGAGAGCTCTTGGTGTTTCTCGCACCACAGAGTATGCAATCACGCCATGTAACCTTTCCGTGCAGGGGCCATACTGGTATCATAGCACTCCAGCAGGTCGTCCCTGAGTCTGATAGTCCGCATTGTTGTCCGACCCACTCGTGGGAACAACAATGATAATACCAAATATACTTGTAGTAAGTGCGGTTCAAAACAATCGAACGCGCAGGGTTCCCTACAATGGGTCGGACAACAATGCCGACTATTCAAGAGTTGAGGGAGCCAATAAAGACGTGGTCAGTGCGATTGTCTGGCAGAATCTCGTTACTTTTAAGTAGATGGATCGACTCAGGGACGACCTGCTGGAATGCTATGATACCAGTATGGCCCCTGAACGGAAAGGTTACATGGCGTGACTGCATACTCTGTGGTGCGAGAAACAGCCAGAGCTCTCGCATTTTTCGCATAAGCGTTTGCGAAACCGTGCCGAGGAACCCCGAAAAAGCGGTTATAATGCAGCCAGAAGAAGCCGGCTACAGAGAAAGAGAGGTGGAACTGAGACCAAGCGCGAGCAGGCATCCAATAGAGGAAGAGCGATGCTGCAGGACCCGGAGAAACATCAACATTCAGGTTTCTCTTGAGCCCAAAGATCTGGCTAAACTGGATGACGACCTTCGTGGAGATTATTCCGAAGAACCCGACCCCTGAACTATCAATTGTAGTGTGTAAGACGCAGCGAGAGCTTTGGCAGATGCAAACCGTAAAACAAAATCAACTATAAGGTGTTCACAGCTATCCTAAATGATAGGATTGTTCAGAATAATGGACCTGTGTCGCAAGAGATGTACGAACAACGTGGCTCGAAGAAAGGCATAGAAGGATGTCGTGAAAACCTGGTCATCGATAGATGTGTCTGTACAGATGCAGCATTCTATCAGCGTTACCTATCGATGGCCTGGATTGATTACCGGAAAGCTTTTGATTCAACTTCCCATAGACTTATCTTCTGTCTGTTGGAAAGCTTAAAGGTTCATCTACACATCGTGAGGTGCATAGAGAGATTAATTCCGCTTTGGAAAACCAGATTTACCAACTCATCTGGAAAACATCGTGTCATCACTTGCTTTAGATATTGTCAAAGAGTACACTCAAGAAATTGGAATGGATTTCTGGTTAGAAAATACGTCAAGGTTTTTTTAATAAAATCAAACTTAATGGCATCCCGGAAGACCCTTAGCTCGTCGAAAGAAGCGCTATACGACACCTTGGCGCTAGAGAGACCTATACATACCTGGTCGTTTCTCTACAAAGTAGCGGAGGAGGCTGCTGAAACACTCGGCCTTGGCTTCAATATCAGGGATGACCTGGATTGAAGTCGGGCACAGAGGTTTTCTTTTTGGCATATCAAGTCAGTGTCATTTCCACTCTAGCATACCGTCGCCACAGTTTGAGCCAAGACATTCCCGATGATAGCTGTAGCGCGTGTCATGCACACCCCGAGGATCTAGGACACATACTATGTGGTTGTCCAACATATGCGGGAACGACCTACATCCAACGCCACAATGCGGCACGAAGATTGCTTTATTTGTAAGACTTCAAGCAAATAGTCATGTGGTACGGAAAGACACGCTTGCTTGTAGTCAATGTATGCCATGTGCAAGTTTCTTTGATATTTACGAGCTTGCGCCATTACAACAGCGTCTATGGTGACAAGATCTTTATTGCCTCGCGAGTGTTTACAACATCCGTTTTGTTCTTCTGTAAGGATGTCATTCTCGTCGCAGTGAGAATGTACCTTATCTGCTATGATAGCTGTAACACATTTATATATTGTTGGAAGGCAGGCTATCGGTCGAAAATCGAATGGATTTTGAGCATCTAGTTTTTTAGGCAACCTATACGTGGTACCCTAAAGCATAAAGCCTGGCATCAGATCCGGTTTTTCCGTGATCTTCTGAAAACACCGTGCCAACGCAGGATGCACACTAGTCTGGTACTTGTAGCAGAGGTTGTGCAGCATGTCCAGAGCTGGAGCTTTCCAGTTACTTGTTTTTTTCAAAAACGTTAAAACATCTAAAGCTCTCATGTTAGTCAGCTCCATTTCAGAGTTATTGCTAGCTATTTCCTTCTGTAGTTGGAACTACGCAGAGTTTAAATTGCTTCTATTAGTTTTTCCCCGAACACCCGACCAGTAGTTAGTCATGTCTTCCCGTTGATTTTTTTTCTAACGTGTTCTCGGGTTAAGAAGCACCCGGCTTTCCATCATAGCCACAGACTAAGTTAAGTGACTTATGCGATGATGATGTAATTAGTAATTTAATACGATGTATGAAATCATTTTCGATGATGTTGTGGGTACAAAATTAGGAGCATGGTGTAATTTGCAGTTCTTCTGTTACCGCTGTTATGCTGACACAGCGGCAGCGAGTGTTGGAGGTGACAACAGTCGCCTCTGGATGCTTTCTTAGAACTACCATGTATCATTCTACAGATTTGTGGTCGGTTGTTTTCTCATGGTCCAGGAAGTTTCTTACAATGCGACAGGTGTTTAATAAAACCGCCTTCTGATCTGCTGCCAGTACCCTACTGACTCCTAAATGTTGAAGATGTTCAGTGCATCTTGCGTGCACATTGCCTGTAGCCAAAATCACAATAGGATGAGTAGATGCATGATTCACATTCCTCCATATTGACTTTACTTCATGCCTTACCTCGCTATATTTGTGGATCTTGGTTGTATAGGTTGCCTGCAAATTTCGGTCAAGTGGACAAGCAATGTCCATGATGTAAACTCTTCCACCTTTTTCTGTTTTCATTGCTATTTCCATTCGATTGGCTCGGATGTAATGATCCGTCTGGATCATACTTGTTCTCAAACTTGCTCTCGGGTTAAGAAGAACTTGGCTTTCCATCATAGCCACGGAGTAAGTCAAGTGACTGATGAGATGATGATGTAATTAGTTAATTTAATCTCGTACACAGTATGAAATCATTTGCGACTTTGGGATACCGTGCGACCTCTCAGAGTATGTAGCCTCAACCTTGCACGCGGGGCTCTACAAGGATGGACGAACCATTTTCCTAGCTGCTCGTGGGAACAAAAATGACGCCACCAAAACACCAAAAAGTTGTACATGCGGTTCAAAATGATCGAACGCGCAGAGCAGCCGACAATGGGTTGGCAAAAATGCCGATCATCCTAGAGTTCGGGGTGCAGGAAATAATTTAGATGGAAACACGACGACGAACCGGCAAAACTCCCACATTGAGTGGACGAATCAACTCAAGGATGACTTGCTAGACTGCTACGATGCCAGCGTTATGCCTGCTCGTCGAGGCTTTATGGCGCGTATGCATATCCTGTGGTGCCAGAAACACCCAGAGCTTCAGCACGTTTCGATTCAATCGTTGCGAAATCAACGTGCCTACCTCTGGAAAAATGCATATGTACGCGGAGCGCTTCCCCGACCACTGCTTGATCAAGCTGCAGATGATCACGATTTCAGGACAAGAAGGAACATTAACATGCAAGATTCTCCTAAGCCCCAAGATCTGGCTGAAATGGATTCCTCCCTTCGTGGATAAATCTCACAAGCGTCCGACCTTTGGACCATCAATTGCTCAGTTTATGGTGCTGCGAGAGCTTTGCCCGATTCAAATCAAAGGCTTAAACCGACGATGGATCAAAAGATCAAAAGACGCTTGCATCAACTGAACAAGAAGATTGGATGGGCAAGACAGAATGCGATCCGTGTACAGGCCAATAACTTGTTTGAACACAGTGTATAAGATCTTTACAGCTGTCCCAAACAACAGGATTTGGCGAATTGAGCCTGTGTGGCGTGAGATGTACGAACAACGTGACTCGAAAAAAAGTGAATCAGGCTGTCGAGAGAACCTGCTAATTGACTCGTGTGTCTGTAAAGACGCGTCCTGTCAATGGCCTGGATTGACTACCGGAAAGCTTCACACTTCTGCCTCTATCTCTCGCACTAAAAAATTCCTCTGGATACCACTGTGGCGACACTAATCAACGCCAGCATGAGGTCACTCATGTATTTTATATGGATGACCTGAAGATCTATGCCTCTGGTAAAAGCAAACTTCAAACTGTCATAAATATCTTCAAGAAGTACACAGCAGAAATTGGGATGGAATTTGGATTGTACAGATGTGCCAAAATTTATCTGAAGAATGGAAAGATTGTTGGCGTTCCCGAATACCCTGAGCTTGTGGATATAAGTGTTATTAGACATCTTACCACTGGAGAGACCTATACATACCTAGGCGTGCCTCAAAGCCGCGTCTTGCAATTTGTCGGCGTTGAACAAGGTATCTGCGGCTAACATAATTGTCGTCCCGATTCTACTCTACTTGTTTGGGGTCGTGCAATGGACGAAAAACGAAATTAAGGTCCTTGATGTCACCACAAGTAAGATCATGCATATGAATAAAAGCTTGCATATCAATTCTTCAGTTCCGCGGCTATACATTTCACGCGGTCAAGGCGAACTTCTTGATCTCCAGTGTCTTCATAACCGAATTGTTCTAAGTACAGCTTATATCGTAGCCAATGGCACAGATTCTCTCCTAAAAATGGCCAGGAACCACGAGATGATTGGTAAAGAAGCGTTCCTTTAGAAAGCCGCGGAGCAGGCGGTTGAGACCCTTAACCTGGATTTTAACATCAGAAGTGAGGAAAGTACATTAATCCATCTAGATGCTTCACTTCTGAAAGCCGAAGTGAAGAAAGCAGAAGTTTAAAAATTCCATCAAGAGCTACTCGACAAGAAAATGCACGGAAATTTTCACAGAAATGTAGAAAAACAGTCAAGAAGTCCCCAGCGATAGGTGCAGAGCGCGTCATGCACACGCTGAGTACCTGGAACACATACTATCGGGGTGTCCCACCCACGCAGGAACGACTTACATCTACAGACATAATGCGGCCTTGAGAGTGCTTTATTACCATCTTTGTCGCTCTTACGGTGTTGGTCGCGACCCTGCCCTGCCGCACGCTCCAAGGGAGCTAGAGATTCTCTAAGACTTTGAGAAGTGAACTATATTCGTGATTGAATTCTCGGCTCCGTCCGAATACAACATCACTGCCAAAATATTCGGTGCAAGTAATTTTCCTTGTGATAGGTGCTCTCGGACGTACGAAACTATCACTGGTTCGTAACCTTAAAGCCATACCCGCGTGCCAAAAATATGCCAATGCACTTGCGAGGTGGATGCAGAAAATTGTAATACTCGAGTCGCTTCGTGTCCTCAAGACACACAAGGGTTTCACCGGCCTGTCGTTGTGATTTCATCGTGTCCTGTGCCCACCCATTTCACGGTTGTGAGACGTGGGCATAAGTGTGCTTTACCGCGGTACTAATGGGAGCCGGTGTGATTTTTAGATGTCAGTTGCTCACAGTGGGACCCTGCGGTGGTTGTTTAACCTTGTTTTTTTTAATTATATATATACTCGGTTTCTCCGTTGAACACTCAACATCTGACTTCGTTCTCACAGACTTCGAGAAACGAACTATATTCGTGATCGAATTCTCGCCTCCGGCCGATTAAAACATCACTGGCAAGGAGAAGGAAAAGAAGGAGAGGTATCAAAACAATGAAAGGGAGCTACAACGACGCATCATCGGTGAAGAATGCTCTCCGATGTAAATACAAGCGTCTTATCCGACAGATTCGGTCCTTCGAACTATCGGCGAGGAACAAAGTATCTGGAAAAAACATGTTGGCCGTCCCGGTAGTAGTCTATTTATTTAGAGTGGTTCCACGGGCGAAGGACGAGCTCAGATATCTCGGTATCGGTCACGAAAAGTTCAGCAATGAACAAAAGTCGTTTTTTCCGCGATTGTACATCTCACGCCGTCAACGTGGTCGCGGAATACTTAATTTGAATGTCCTCACAACATGATTATTCAGGGTACAGCATATATAGTCGCGAATGGACAAAACCCTCTTCTTAAAATAGTTAGTGAACACGAAGAAGTGGACAAAGGAGCCTTTCTGTATAAAGCAGCGGAGGAGGTTGCTGAAAAACTTGGCCTTGACTTGAATATCAGGGGTGAGCCAAATGCATAAAACATTATACTTCTCGATTACTCACTTCTACATGCCTTAATCAAGAAAGAACAGAGGAATAACTTCTGTCAACAGCTCCTCAACAAGAGGATGAACGTTATCTTCCACAGTTGAAGGATCAGTCGATGTCGTATGATCTAACGTTTGCTTTCTACAAATCACCCAGTTTGAAGTCGGGCATGGAGGGTTTCATTTTGATTATTACTCAAAAAATATAATTTTTTCATAAAAACGGCATGAAAAATCTAGAAAAAATAGCTTTGCGGCTGTTACGAAATGATTCTGTGATATTATTTGTACTTGAAGACTATAGTCTGCCGCGTTTGAATCTCGTGCGCATTTGTATATTTCTGTACTTTATACAACTTTTTTGTCACCTATTTTGAAAAAAACTTCACCTTTTGACCATTTCGCCTAATGACTGTAAGCTCAGGCTCCAAACACTTAAAATTAAACTTTTGCATGTATTTAAACTATTTACGTCAGTCTATGAACGATCAGAACATTCGTATACTGGGCAAAAAGGAATTTTGGTTATTCCTTGTCGTGGGAGCACAGGATGGGTAAGTGGTCGAGTCTTAAAAGGTATTTAGTCCAAAATTTAAAACATTTCATGTTCTGTAGGATGCAGAAAGACTCTATTTTTGAAAATGTTCTCACTAGTTCATCTTGTACTCGTTACTTTCTCCGCATGGGTAATTAGGCGCAAATGTTTCTCAAATGAAACATTCCCTGCATTTGTCACAAAAAATATGATACCTAATAAATTCTGAAACTACAGGTCTAAATTGGGTACATTGAAGCTCTGGTCGACGTCTCAGCTTGTCTGGCATGTCAGCGTAGCTGATTACCTTTGCATTATGCATGCTTTGCCTGTGCTGATTTTTTTAAATCGTTAAATGTCAATATGAAGAAATAAAGCTAAGAAGAATAAATATACAGTGTATCGTAATTTATACCTGATAATTGCTTGCACCATATATGTCTGTGTTTGGCGATCCATTCTCGATATTTGAGGTAAAGCTGTATGAAAGATATGATCATTGCCTCGTCTATTGTTATGTCGGATATTATGACATTGTAAACAATAGCGAATTGGATGATTTCCATTATAACTTGCACATTCTGTAGAAAAGCACACACTAATTGCTGACTTATCATTTGATCTACAATTCTGTAAGTTAAGAATACAAACGTCAATAGTTATTTGTGATACAAGTACGTAAGCCAGGTAAACTTATCGAGCGTAATACTTGCAGCATGAATAACAGGCAAGTGTACATGCACACGTACATGTTCATGTGTATCATGCACTATTTTTTTGCAACACCCGACCCAGAAAATTTTACGCCGAAGGCATCTCCAAAATAGTAATAGGAGCGCCTAGCCTGAGTCACGTTAAGATGAAAGTGAAGGCTCTACAAAAAACATCGGATTTAAAAGTATTGGTCCGCGTTCACAACATGTTTTCGTAACATCTGTTTTTCAACAACCTTGGATTGGAGAACAGTACAAAACTTTCAAATGCGATCCTTCGGGTATATAGTCTAAATGTTGAATGCGACTGAATGCGAAAAAAAATTTCAAGTAAATGAGTCCTGTCCAAAAAGAGATTATCCGTTCATTAAAGTATTATTT
>CAKNWW010238302.1:0-10829 GCA_932074435.1 Andricus kollari | reverse complement strand
TGTTATATTTACACAGAAAATTAATTGATATAAATTGATATAAAAAAGGAAATTTTTCTTCAAAGATAGACGACAAGAATTTTCTATTTTCTTTCCTATTTCTGAGTTCCACTTGATAGACATGATAAGCAATCTTTTATTGAAATTTCTGTATGTAGAACACAGTTTAAAGTAAAACCAGTCAAAAATTTGGAATTTTATACCGACCCGTTCAAACAGTGATGCTGGAGTATTTTTTTTTTTTAAACGGACAAAAGAATTGTCATCTGGTGATAGTTAGTTTCAAATTTCATCATATTTCGTTTTCAAGTGTTCGAAATTTCGAATGTTTTAAGAATTTTTAAAATATGCTGTCGATAATGTAAAACTCTCTGGAATAATGCGTAATTCTTGATTTAATGTGATCAAATTAGGTGAAGGAAAAGCGTTGAAATATTATTATAGAATTCAATGAAAAATCATTATAATTAAACCCTGTAATCTCTCAAGAAAAAAGAATCTCAAAATGTCAAGATTTTTTTTTTTAAAGGGAAAAGAAAAGTTTTGAAACTCGACTATTGATTCTGAAAATACGTGTATTTAACAATTATATTTTATGCTTTCTTTTAAAAGATATAATGCTATAAATTTGAAAGAAGGTTGTCAGTGACATGTTGCCGGATGGCATTTACTCACATTTAATCTTTAATCGAATGTATTTTAATTAAATAATCTAAAAAAAAAATTTATATAATTAAATTGATTCATCGGAAATAGGTTTAAATTAAATTCACATAAAAAAAATTATTTCTCAAAATACAACTTCTGCCGATTCAGCTGTGTAAGAGTACATAGTAGAAATGAGAAGTCACATTTATTTTTTCCCCGTTCCTTGTTCACTCTTGATCGAATGAAAAAGGTGCCATGGAAAAAGAAATTCTACTGATGAAAAATCAGCGATTTTCACTGAAACAAATGGTTATTTGGGCCAATTAATTTATTTGTAAGATATGGTACTGCTATTTTATGTTATTATATTTTTATTTTATTTGTCTATTGAATTAGTACCAGCAGCTAGTAAAATGATTGTCCCAAATATAATATAATATCATTACCATATCTTACCAACTAAACAGCTGTCCCAACCATCCATTTTTTAGTGCACTGGAAAAATTGCTAGATGAGGGAACCATTTATTTTGTTAGATATGGTACTGCTATTTTATTTATTGGCACAACAATATCATCAGATGTAGTGATTATTCAATTAGTACTAGTAACCAATCAAATGGTAGTCCCAACTAATAATATAGCAGTACCTATCTTACAAACTTAATAGTCGTCCCAAACTTACCATTTTTTAAAATAGGGAATCTCTTTTTTATAAATTCGAAATTGCTTTAATACACCTTTTATGTCTCTAATGATTAAAAATAGAATTTCTTAAACACCAGCTGCGATCATGTTTGAGCTTAAAATTAAAATCTGTACAATCTCGTTAACCGAGATTTATGAATTTCCTGATTCCATGCTTCGCAAAAATAACTGAGGTATACCGATATACGTATATATGTAGATATATGTGAGATGGAGTGTGGTTAACAGTGTGTGGCTAGCATATATGTATATATAAAATTCTGCGAACCACAAACTGCCAATCATGACCAATATTCTAAATACACGGAAAACACACTAGCAAGAGTGAAATGGAATAAAAAATGAACGATAAACAAAGAAAACATCCCCTTTAAACCTTTTGTCCAACAGGGCGGACTATAATAATAAACTCGACACTGGAATCCTATACGTACTGCCAACGCTCGATTGTGTCGTCCGAAGCGTAAAATGAACTCGGCAGGGTACACTTAAAATCATAAACGTGTAAATATTAAATTATCCCATCGCGGAAGCAATAGGTTCGATATTTTATTTGAAAATATTGGACCAGAAGAGTATTGATAGACGTTTATTTTAGAGTGTATAGATATTTCAATCAAATTATAATTAATTTAGCAAAAATACCGCGCTCATTGCACGTTTCTCACTTTGATGGCCGAATTATCAAATTAAAATATATGCTTCAATTTAAAATACTATAAAATATAATTAATAATCATAAATTGAAATAAGCATTAAAATAGCAGTATCGGCTTTCAAACCATTTTAATTATATTTTTTTACGTTAATTGGCTTTCAGTAATCTGTATCTTTTTTGCACCCGACTCTCGGTTTAGGAGCAGTATCGGAGGTTGCCTGCAAATAACCTTGTTCCTAAATCGCTAGTATCGAAACATAAACAGTCAGGGCCGCCTAAACATTTTCCATTCGGAATGCATGATATTGCGCAATATACTCGACTGACTACTCGCGCACTTCAGCCCTTCCGAGGTGAGAGTCGCAACCGTATCTCGTCCCTTGAGCTGAGAAACTGTGCAGGCCAGCAATTCTAGGAATTCCTAAATCGCAGCAGGAAGTAGAAGCACAGAAAAATTAATAAGTTAATGTGTGATTTTATATCGTATTCTCAAGAGACATTCTAGAATCCTGTGTCTGAGGGACCGTACTTAAAATACGTAACAGCTCGAGGGGGAGAAGTGGGGGGTCCTGCATTCATGTACGTAATTTTTGGAAATTCGCAAATGAAACAAATAACTCGCAGTTACTGTACAGAAAGTTAATATGAGTTTAAATTTACGCGTCAAAGGAAGTTGGCGAGTGAAAAACGAACCTGACCAACAATAATCAAACTACTATCTCGGTAAGTATCATGGCTGTATGGGGAAGTATTCATTTATTTGATGCAACAAGAACGTGCGAGCATGCTTTTCCGTTTTAAAATTTTGTGAAATGCAAAAAATGCTTTTTTATCACAATGTCGTCTGAAATTAGCGATGCGTACAAAAGCTTATTCGGCGCATATAAAAAAATGCATCCCAAATTATCACCGAAGCAGGCATAGATTAAGCTGAATGACATTTGGAAAAAATTGAACGATGAAAACAAATCAAAAGATGAGCTCGCTGCGGCTGCTGAAAATTTAATTAAAGATTACCTCTCTTCATCAACACAAAATAAGGATCAAAATACACTTGGCCGTAGGTCAGGTAAAACCTGGAAATCAGGAAAAAGTCAGGGAATTTGATTGGTGAGTGAAAAATCAGGGATTTAAAAAAAAATCTTGCAAAAGTAAGGGAATTTCTGTATAACTTTAAATGTCTGTCAAGAAGAATAAAGTTGAAATTTTTTTATTCTGATTATAAAAGATTATAGGTTAAAAATGTTACAAGTTTAAGATTCTGGTCTTCTAAGAGGTCTTCTAAGAGATTTACAATAGATGTTCGAAAAGTCTCGATTTTCCTCGCGACGACATTCCGCACACTAATTTTATGCTATCCCCCTTACGTGCAATGTATATGCGATCATATTCAAATGCGCACACTAGATGCGCGAGCACATGAATAAACCTCTATTGGAAGGGAAATTCGCTAAGTCTGGAATTGCTTGACTTTTCCGCCCCTACAGCCCCGAAATGCGAAGCTTATCGGAATTCTACTGTGAACACATTTACATAAAAAGTATGATTATTTATTTCTATAAAGTAAAATATAGCTTCCCGTTGAGTCTTATTCATTGTTTTCAAATATAAATATGACTAGTCATACATATATTCTATACGGGTGGCCGAAATATTTTCCATGAGAAGAGACACTTATAAGTAGACCTAATTATGAAAAAGAATATAATGTACATAATATAAAACAATCACGTACCCCTATTATTTACGGTACTTTGTAGAAATTGGCAAATTGCAGCAAACCGGTTCATGTATGACATGTAGTTTTTATATAGATATAGATTTTTGATATACAGATTTTAGATTACGGTATAGATTCATTTTTTCAGTATAGACTTTTTTCAGTTAAATCAAGTCGAAGTAAAATCGAATAGTGGCATTTCGAGTGGGGTCAAAGGTGGAAGAGGTGCCAATTTTAAGGAATGAGAGTCATCGGCGTGCATTTCTTCACTAGTATCGACGGAAATAGCATGTAAACGCTCTGTCAGTTGTCGTACTTGGTATTCTTTAGCTTCCAGTTGGCTGAGCAAATTGCCTACAAGAGACCTAAGTTGGCAGTTGACGGTTCGCAATTCTTCGATCACAGTTCCTATATCCTTGGGATGTTTAAACGCCTGGTTTTCGTTGTCTTTTTCTATACGTGGTAACTCAAGTACATTCAAGAGACTATCTTGTTCCTCTATAGTTCTATAAATTGTTTGCCTTAATGAAAATTCACACTTTTCTCCCAAAATTTCATTTATACCGTCTTCATCAAATCGCTTGTTAACTTCTTGCCCATGAAAGAAGTCTCGTCTTTGTGATTCCAGTGTCGCTTTGCACTCTTCATAACGTACTTGCTTCATCCTTAAAATAAATGTGATAGCAAAGTAATTTGTGATAACTATCCGAACGAAATTAAGAAGTACTTTTTGTTATGTATGTATGAAACAATTCTGACATCATGTCTTCCCTTCACCTATAAATAGCTTTAACTTCTTCTCAACTTATCTTTAGTCAAATTACTTACAATTAAAGGGTAGATATGTATAAGGAGTAAACCGACAAGTTTTCGGAATCGGGTGTATTCGCTCAGAAAATCAGAAAAATTTGTATACACAATCCCGCCAAAGGATTTTTTTGGGGCTGCATTTTTCAAAGTAAAAAAATGGTAGCTCATTATCCTGAATTAAGAACTTTCTCAAAATAATAGCATCGTCCAAAGTTGGCAGAGAGTCTCTCTGCTGTCTCTACATTCACAAACATAGACACACACACACATATATATATATATGTATATGCATGTATATATACATAGGTAAAAGTTTGTTATAAGGATAACCGCAGGATTTCGCCGGGATCGGGTGCTAATCTGAAAAATTGCACCCACTCCCAGCGAAATCGGGGTAAAATTTCAGCTGTAACCACGTCTGATGACCGTGAGATAGGTGGTTACAGTCTGCGACGAATTCAATAAGATGATCCGGCAAAAGTCGCGTGCACCCCGAGGACACGGAGCGTCCCAAGGACGACCGCCTTCTACATTTTTCCCGCAAGTGTTTCAGCATTTTGTTGACACGCAGGGATGCTTTTCAGGCTATTAACCAGTGAAACCTTGGCATCTCCAACAGCGCTGATGATCAAGACGATTAGCTTAACAGAATATTCCGGGTATAACCGTCGCAACTCCCTTATAAGGTCTTTATAACTCTCTTTCTTTTCTTTCTCCTTGGCTGTGATGTTTTTGTTAGCCTCGAGTGCACGACAGAAACAATTGTCGAGAATATGAAGTTCCAGTATATGCGGCACTTCCCATTTTCGAAAATTGACTCTATTTCGCTAGGAGCGTTTAGCGGAGCGGTATTAGGGCTAATGCCGAAAGAGTGACAGAGATGGTAATAAAGCACTTTTAGTGACGCAATGTGCCTTTGGATGTAGTTAGTTCCCGCATGAGTTCGACAACTACAAAGTATGTGTCCTAGATGCTCGGGGTGTGCATGACACGCTATGCAGCTATCATCGGGAATGTCTTGGCTTAAAACGTGGCGACGGTATCCTGGAGTGATAAATGCCACTGTATTGGCATTACAAAATGAAACCCTCCGTGCCCGGCTTCAATGCATTTTGCTTACCCCTGATACTGAAGTCAAGGCCAAGTGTTTCAGCAGCCTCCTCCGCTGCTTTGTACGGAAACGCTCCTTTGCCCACTTGTTCGTGCTTCCTGACCATTTTAAGAAGAGGGTCTCGTCGACTTTCGACTATATGTGCTGTACCCAGAATAATCCTGTTGTGAAGTCATTCAAGATTCAGTATTCCACGACCACCTTGACGGCGTAAGATGTAAAGTCGCGGAATAGAAGACTTAAGGTGCATGCTTTCGTTCATGTGCATAAACTTCCGTGTCCCGATATCAAGGATTCAGAGGAGTTGGATCCGCAGTTCGCGCGCGAACTGTCGAACCTTGGAGGTGAAATTCCTGCCAGATGTTATATAGTAAATCACAAACTGTATGTGGGACGCGCACTGTCTTGTCCAGTCTATCTTTGTGGTGAGTTAATGCATTCGTCTTTTGAGCTTATGATCAGCCGTTGGTTTCATTATTCGATTTACATCCACCAAAGCTCTTGCTGCATTATACACTCCACAATTGATAGACCAAATTTCGCATTCTTCGGAAAAATCTTCAAGAATCTCGTTATACAGTTAAACCTGATTTTTGGGTTTGAGAGAAACCTGGATGTTGATGTTTCTCCGGGTTCTGAAGCATCGTTCTTCCTCTATTGGATGCCTGCCTGCAGTTGGTCTTAATGTCGCCTCTCTTTCTTTGTTGCCGGCCCCCGGACCTGTGTATACGACCGTGATCCAAATACAGTCACTGCTTGGTAGAAGCACCGGGTCAACAAATCTATCAACTGTTTCAACTTTTTTTTTATTTGTGTTTCGGAAGTTATCCGATAAGGCCATTAAAATCAAACTTGGCTTTTCTTCTTTGGCTGGTAGAAGTGATTCAATAACCTAAGTAGTAAAACCACACCTTCTTTCACGAATGTAAAGAGTAGGTAATTTATTATAGAAAAATGCAATTGCTGCAAATCATGCAACGACCCAATCCTTAGTTTTTTTAAACTGCAAATTCACTTCACAATTAATTTTGGAAGTCAATACGGACGTAAAAACGAAACGTCACCTGTTTCATTAATTTCCTTAAAACTGAATAGCTTTGTGTAAGCAAGCTGGTTTTTTCTATAGAGTATGAAAATATCTGAAAAAAATTTTCTGCTTTTTTTATCGTCCTGCTGACTTTACAGCACGCTTTTAGTCTCTCCAGAAGAAAGTGGAAAATGGTTTATACTCCTTGTGCATTTCCACCCTTCAATTTTTAGATATTATTGGATAAAGTAAAAAAATCACTGGTAACTTCGTTCCATAATTTCTTAGTTTCCTAGAATGATTAAAATAACTTTCAATTCAATTTACCTAACTATGCTGGCCTGTCTATTGTGATAATCTCGTTGCAGAGCAAGAGATTCAAGTGAAGAATCCGAGCGAGGATTACAAAAATTCTTCTCCAGTTTTCGAGCTTCTAGTTGAGTGTGTGCTTCAGTCAAGAGATTCGCTACTCTTTCATGGCATCTTGCTGCCTCCTCAAACTTGCCCTCACGTAGGAGTGCCTCTGCTCTTCTCTCGTTTTCGTGTGCCTTAAAAAGGACCAAAATACATGTCACAAACAATAGATTTACTTTTAATCACAACACCACTAAATTCTTATCAACATAAGGTACACGGAGAAAATTTGTTCTGTAACCCCTACATTAAATTCGGAAAAAATCGGACAGTATGACATTTTGGTCAATTCTGCAATCCATTCAGTAAATTCTACAATACAAATCATGATGGTTCTTGCATTTTTGTGAACGACTGAATGCTGCATATTAATGCGACAACTGCTTAGTAGATTCTCATACTGAGTATTGTGCAGCAAAATTCTAAATCTATTCTCTACAAGATAGATTTTACGTTTATAAAATCAATTAACACATCTAAAAACTAAATTCCCGAACAATTCCTGCCTACGATAGAAGCATACCTACAATGCATAGTGGATTGGGACATGTGAAATTTGCTCCATTGCAATATTATAACTTATTTAAAATATATATTTTTGAAGTGAAACTTCTTTTGGGACGGTAGTGAATTGTTGCTCGGGACCGCATGACCGGGCGACTGCACACACGACCAAGTTGGGTCTTCACCGCCCCCCATCGCACTCTCCCTCACCGTTTTTTCCCCACCCCCTCTCTTTACCCCCTTCTCTAGATTATGATGCAATATAATGCATTATGATACAGTATAATACATTATCATATATTATCATACTATATTACAGTGTATTATACAATAAATCCAATGTCATACAGTAGGTGCCATACAATACCACCATGTATCGTACAATATGATACAATACAACCATGTATCGTACAATATGATACAATATCATACAATATCACTCAATAGTATAAAATATGAAACTGCACCATACAATGTGATACATTATAATATAATATGATACAATATCATACGATAAAATACACTATTATACAATATGGTTCAACATCATACAATATGTTACACTACCGTACAATGTGGTACAATATAATATAATATGATGGAATATGATACAGTATCATACGATATGATGCAATATGATACAATATGATGCAAAATGATGTAATACGATACAATATGTTACAATATGGCATAATATGATACAGTCTCATATTATATGATATAATATGATGCAATATGATTTAATATGATACAGTATGACGCAATATCATAATAATTGATACAATATGATACAACATAATACAATATGATGCAATACTATACAATGCGGTTCAATATTATATAATATGATGGAATACGATACAACATAGCACAATATGATACAACATAACGCAGTATGATACAAGATCATACAATATGATGGAATATGAGAGTGTCATACAGTATCATACAATATGATGCAATACGATACAATATGATGAAATATGATGCAATACGACACAATATGTTACAATATGGCACAATATGATACAGTATCACACTATATAATACAATATGATGCAATAGCATATGATAGGATACAGTATGATACAACATAATACAGCCTGATGCAGTACCATACAATGTGTCACAATATCATATAATATGATAAAATATGATACAATATGCCAAGCGCACAAAAAGTTTCACTTCTGTCGTGTGGCCCCACTGCCACACACATTTTTTTCAATTCCCGGACAATTCCCGAATTAACATAAATTCACGCACAGTAGACATCCTGATCCATCTGTGAAGTATATTCAAAAGGACTTAGGTGGGCAAGCATGCAAAAGTTTCGCTCGCAGTGCAGGCCGCACGTATCAAGTTCATATTAACACTATAGATGGGCACACCTGTGACATAAAATTTCTCTAAGGGATAACCATGAACTTTATTTTCGGGGGAGTTCTGCATGGGGAAAGTAAAATCAAAATATATGTATGCTGCAGTCACGAATAAGACTACGGCAAAGCCTACCCAGATAACAAGCGTGCGACGCACATTACTCGCACGTCGTGCGGGTAACGCCATGCTACCTATAATATACGCATATCGCCTTCACCCTGCAGGATTAAGTGACGGTTAAATGAGTGCGTGCACAATGTGTCTCATATCGCCATCACAAGTGCGAGTATCATTTGTGCATATTAAATAGACAAACTCCAGTGGGCACGAAACCCAAGGATACCCTTGTCAAACGACACAAGTTACAAAAAAAAAAAAAAAAAATAGTCAAAAGTTGTTCAGTCGAAAAAGAGCTACAAATTTGTTATTTATCATTCTTTCATGGGGCGCGTAGTTTTGGTTTTAATCTTAATAAAACAACATTAAAAACCAAAAAATTAAATGTTTGGACAAACGACACAAGCTACGAAAAAAAGGTAAGGACAAAAGTTGTTCATCCGAAAAAGAACTACAAATTTATTATTGATCATTACATTCTCATAATTTATGATTGAGAAAGTATTAGAATTGTCCGAAATTCGGCACCACAGTTTTTCAACGGATCTCCACGTTTTGAGACCCCCTGAAGCCTGTCTGTCTGGCCGACCGTAAACACGATAACTCTCCAAAAAATAAACGGATTAAATCGAGCATTGGCACACTTTTTTTAGGTCCTAAAAGAAAGAACGAGTTCGTTAACCAACATTCCTTGAACAACGGTTATGGTTTTATCCATCGAAAATGCTATCCACAAATCAAATATTCCGTTTATACGCCAAACCACAATAGATACGTGAAAAAGGTTTATAAGAAGAGTTAATGCTCTTCAAAATATTTACAATTTTTGTTTCAACCATTTTTTGATAGGAAATTAGAAGCAAGACGACGACAGACAAGTAAAAAATTCTTAGAGAAGGATTGTAGCTTTTTAAATAACCTATAATTTTTCTCTGAACCATTTTTTTATAAGACTTGATATTTTGGTATTATTATTTTGAAAATACTATGAAAAAAATCGAAAATTCAAATTTTGCGCCAAACGACGCAAACTATGGGAAAAAGTCTCAGGAAGTAATTATAGCTTCTGAAAGGTCCTAAAAAATTTCGAAACTATTTTTGGATAAATTTTAATAGGTCATTTCGGTTTTATTTGTTGAAAATACTATGAAAAAAATGGAAAATTCACACTTTGAGCCAAGCGACGTAAAGTACGAGGAGAAGTCTTGAAGAGCAATTATTATAGCTTTCAAAAAGTCCTACAAAAGTTGTTTTAAACATCTTTTGATAGTTCTTTTAATTTTGGCTTTATTCATTGAAAATACTATAGGAAAATCTAAAAATCAAATTTTGAACCAAACAACACAAAATATGAGAAAAAGTCTAGAAGAGCAATTATATATTTTAAAAGGTCCTACAAAATGTCTTTTAACCATTTTTCAATAGGACTTGCTATTTTGGTTTTATTTATCGAAAGTGCTATGCAGAAGATCGAAAATTCAAATTTCGAACCAAACGGTGTGAGATAATGAAAAAATTTCAACAAGGAGTTGCAGCTTTCAACAAGGAATTGCAGCTTTCAAAAAGTTGAAAATTAAAATTTTAAGCCAAACGACGCCTAATATGGGGGAATGTTTCTAGAGAAACTTCAGCGTTTAACGATTCCTACAAAATTTCTTTAAACCATTTTTTGATAGAACTCCTCGTTTTTAATTTATTTATCGAAATTTATATGCAAAAATCGAAACTTC
>CAKNWW010238272.1:0-25186 GCA_932074435.1 Andricus kollari | reverse complement strand
AAAGGTTGCTATAAGAATTAGCCAATCCCAACACGTCTTGTAAATCCCATAATGACTTAGGATGTATTGGGATTTTTTAATTGCTGAGGTCTTATATTCTGGAAGCGGCGCCGCCGTGGAATGAAGAAGAGTCTGTAACATATAATTTTATCCAATTAAAAACTTTTCATTCTTTATGAAGTTTTTTTGAGGGGTGGTAAAGATTCTGCAAACTCAAACAGTAGAATTAAACATTATATAAAGCAAGACTCTATACGTATGAATTTTTATTCATATTGTATTAAATTTTGCGAATCTATATAAATTTTACAAAACTGAATCCTGCACTGGGAAACTACAAGATACATTAATAAATAACCCTTGTCTGGCACCCCTATTTCCCAGCACTGTTGTTGGCACCCTGGGGTCGTGCGCGACCGGAAAAAAAAATGCTGATGTGAGCAAGCTATTTAATATTTTGACTTGAAATTTTTTTTGGTTATTTTTGTGGGTCTCTTTTATGAATCCCAATAGTTTTTTCCATTGATTTTTAATTTTAAGGTACTCAAGAGAATTAAAACCTCCAATAATTGACCTTTTTTCACAAGAAAAATGCACAACATCTTTAATTTTCAACATTAAGGGTTAAAAATTCAGCTGAATGATGTCAAGATGTATTACTTTAGGATAAAATCATCACACACGATTTCTTCATCAGGTCGAGGGCCACCGTAGTAGAGGCCGCAGACATCTGGTCACAGGACTGGCCAGTAGAGAGAAGGACTTAACCTGGAGATCAAGAGGACGGAGTGTCTCCAAGGGTACGGCAGAACGAGCGTACTGATTTTTTACAATAAAAATGCATAACTTCTTTAATTTTTAATATTAAGGGTTAAAAATTTAGCTGAATAAAGTTCAGATGTATTACTTTAAGATAAAATCATCACTTTTCATGCTGCGTGAAAAAGAGGTATTTATTTTACAAAATCAAGGTGACAATTTTACGTGAAAAAAGATTGTCTTTTATTTTCTAAATAAAATCAATTATTCATTAGAAAAATTTTATTTTGCATAATATTCATACAAATACTAGCAGATACAGTAATTATTACAAAAATTTTATTAAAAAACACATTTTTGTATGTCCTGTAACAATCAAAGCATATCTAGAATAGGTGAATCGCGCTAGATGGACGTTAGCACGATGAACAATGAACATCCTTCATTGGTTTTTCGCTCACTCTTTCTTGGGCATAAATCACACCTTTTTCTGTAGTCAAATTTGACTTTTTCTACTGCTCCTAGATTTTCGCCATCCATTTTGAGAATTGAAGCGAATACAAATTTGGGAGCACAAAACACTTTTATGATCACAGCTGGCACCCTGGCGTCTCTAGCGAATAAACTTCACTTTGGAGCACTGCCGGTTACACACTAATGAACGTAGGCTAGTAAAACCAACATGGAGAGAGAAAAAATCTCTACTCTAACGCCAGATGGCAGCCAAGGGTTAATATTCTTAAATATCTATACGAAAATCAAACAAAATATTTAAAAATCCTACACGGTTAAACTTTAAACCATAAAACTCTACGCAAAGGGTAAAATAAAATGTATTTATGTTAATAAAATTACCTCGAAACGAATCAATTCTACACGAGAATACACTACACAAGCTAATTTAATAATTGTTTTCAACTGAATAAAAAAACAGTCTACACAATTAAATTCTACATAGAAAGTTTTTTTACAAAACAGAGCTTTTTTAGTTGGTTTGCATTGTTCAGATTTGATTCAAAAGTGGATCATAGCGTTGTATACTAAAAAAAATAGTTGACAACTAAATAATTACTACATTGAAAATTACAACTAGTTTTACATCTTCTTACGTATATACATAATATAAATGTCAATTGTTTTTCCGTTATAAGACGATTCAAATATTTATTCCAGTGAATTAAAATTTGACACCTATAGATTTAGTGTGAACTCATGAAATCGTATTGAGTTAATTTTATCATACTACAATATAATTTTTACTTTGTGCACATTTTTACGATATAAAGTTTATCTGTTAAGGCTCTCGAAAAATGTATTTTAAATTTGTTTATAGTTTGAATAATATTAATTATTAAATTACCTTGCATGGAGTTTCCTGGTATGGAATTGTGTGGTGAGATTTAATGTAGATTAAAAAAATTTACTTTGTAACTTTGCATTAATTTTTACGGCGTAGGATTTAACTGTGAACAATTAGGTTTAAAATTAAATACATGCATAGTAGGGTGCGCCGAAAAGGCAAATTTTTGAATTTCGAAAATTCATGAGGCAAAAGTAATTCAGCTATCGCAAGCGTATTGCAGTTTCAAACAACGAAGAGTGCAAAATTTATTTTAAACCCGATACATTAATAAATTTTGATGATGTTTGCCTACTAGAATTTGTATTATATATTATTGAAAACATATTCTCAATGATAAAATTAAAGAATTTGATTTAGAAGAATACATAAGGTGAGTGTGCCAGTTATTGGAAGCTCAAGGGGAATTTCAGATTTCGGCACTTCAATTTGTGAGTGATTGGCAATAGCGTTTAAGAATAATTTAAAAGTAAAACTATTTTTTTTTCGTTAATTTCAAGAATGATTGCAGTATATACTTTCAATAATATATATTTCAATCTATTATTTATTTAAATCTTATGAAATAAATATATATACACACAGATTTAAGCTATGCAAAAATTACAATTTTTGAAAAAAAATGCTTTCAATTTTCTTGTAAATATTCATAATTTTATTCAAAAATAAGTCATGGATTTTCAAAACTGCATTTAGTAAATTTTCTTTGATGCCTAGGACTGCAGCACCTTATAGAATCTATAGAATGCTATAATAATCGGCATCAATAATTTTATAAAAATTCTTTGTTTAGGAATAGTATTTTGGGTGCCGAATACTGAACCAAGTCAAGATTGATGTATTCTAAACACGTTTTCCAACTTACTGATGTATGGCGCTAACGTTATTCAATTAAAAAATACTGCTTTATTATACCTGTCAAAATTCAGTATTCGGAAGTTGTGTCGATTATTATCGAAGCAACAAGGGTACAGGTTCACCTGTCGTCGGATTTTCTACTTTTCAGAAATATTATGTAATATTTAACAAACTTTCGTACCTCTACATGTGATAAAAACATTTATTAATATAATAAGCATAGACTTAGCGTAATCTTTTGTGTCTTTCACCATGTACGAGACTTTTTCTGTCGACTGATACTCAAACCAAAAACTTAAGAATTTGACTCGATTGTAGCACTCTGCAAGAACAGCCACAAAAAATGTTCTTTTCCCTTAAAGTCACTTACTTTTCTCATCACAAAGCCATTTGCATTCGATGCTACGATGTCCAAACACATAAAAAATTACATTTCTGCTGAGAACGAAGAACACAACAACTTACTATATGTAAAATACTGCACAATCTGCGGACAACCCATGCATTGACGAAGACTGGCACATTTACCTTAATTCCACTAAAACTGTCCAAAAATGTCTCAAATGAAAAATGAAAGATTTAAGAGGCTTCTTTTTATTTTTTACTTATCTGAAAACTCTTTTCTATAAGGGTGTTTATTATGAAAGTGTAGGACTATATTTAAATATATTTTAATAAATTAAAATAGTGAAATTAATTAACAATTACGCCATTGTTGAAAAAAGAGAAAAAAGGTTTTAAATCATTCATTTTTCAGTTTTATAAAAAACAACTATAGGGAAAACTACCCTAAAGTGGATAATGTAGCCTACACTGGATAATCATTGATTGAGAGCACAAAGAAGAGAAAAATAATTAATTTTAATTTTAATTTTTTTAGCACGTATAGTGTTTTTATTATCAATTAAATCTAATTAATCATTTTATATACGTTAGTATTTTCAATTAATTATTATCCACTGTAGGCTGCATTATCCACTGTAGGGAGGTTTCCCCTAAATGTTTTCCTACATAACTGAGTGAAAAATGAAGCTTATTCAAGTTTGTCGGTCTTATTTCAAAGGTCATATTTTTCCGAATAACGTTTGATTTTTTTAGATTTTTAGTTAAATATTATTTTGAATTAAATTTTTCATTTTTATCATTCAGGATATGTAAATAGTAGTATATACTACAAATTCCAGCAGGCAAGAATAATCAAAATTTATGAATGTATCAGGTATCAAATAAATTTTGCTCTCTTACCTGCTTAATATTTCAATATGCTTGCTATAGCTGCATTATTTTTTCATCGAACTCGAATTTTCAAAATAAACTACTTGTAGTGTAATCAAACTCTTAGGCCCCGTTAATTTTTGAATTTTAAAAAGTTTCGTTTTTCGGCCCACTTTAATGTAAGGTTTTCTGAAGGAGGCATAGAGTATAGTTTATTTGTATTATTATTGATAAAGTCATTTACATCAGTATAGATCAAAATTTATAGGCAAAAATGTAAAGTGATAATTAAAGCCTGTTTTCAGAAAAATAAAGACTGAGTCTGTGACTAACTTTTTTAGTTTGTTCACGCACACTGACAGACTAGTGCTTTTTGGGACCGCCGCTACTGAATAAACAAGTTCCTAGCTATATTTGAAGTTAGTGAAAGTTTCTCTAACATAAATATTTTTTGAAAGGTAAAAACTTAAAATCTGTTAAAAATATGCCTTATCTAGTACGTCGGCTCCCATCCACTTGTGTTTCTTATATGACAAAATATTTGGTTGAAATTTCATAGTGGAAGATCTTAATTTACAAAATTAAAATATTTCCAAAATATTACAATCTCTTAGGTTTATATTCAATGTTTGTTTTATTTTGAATCTGTCTAAATTGGACTTTATTCAATTGAGAGCGTTTTCAAATTCTAATTGTCTTCAGTCACTCTATGCAAAATTTTAACGTTTCTTAGTTTAGGCGCAACACAAATTAAGCGCTTTATGTACATTTTTGTAATGCTTTAAAATTTAAATACTGTTCTTTAAAATCAGAATACCATTGTAGTTTGGGTGATTTGAAAATTTTAAGGGGTACCATATTCTAAATCAGAACTGCTTCCAAAATAGATTTTAATTCAATATGGATAATTTTCTACAATTTTAAACTCATTTTTCACTTCATATCCAGTTTAAAGAGAAGCATTGAGTCTAATAAAATGATTTTTTTTACTTTTTAAGAAGTTATTTCTTGATATATAGTATCATAAAATTTCTTGAGCGTTCAGCAACAACTATGAGTATGAAAAGCTATACTGTCTTCGCCTCACTTCCTCAAGCATGTCTGCTACTCGTCTATAAATCATTTTGACGTGTGACTCTGTGTTATCGGAAAATTATCTCCAGTATTCAACCTGAATCAATTTCTTCTCAGAAATAATCTTACACTCATAAAAAAACACCTGCATTCCTGTAATACTATCTTGGTTGGTATGTTTTTGGATGATTAATTTTTGCTATTTTTCATCATTTTTTAATTTATAATTTAAAGAGATTTAAAATTTGAATTCCGAGATGCTTGCTGTATCATTATTAGATTAATTTATCTCGTAATGAATTCTTTTCTAATAAACTCTATATACTTTCTAAAATTCTATAAAGTTTATTTGTGTAGAATGTATACCGCCTATATTTTTGTAACACGAGGAAAAAATTGCCGAAATTATTAAATATTAAAAACTATTTATTGCACACTTATACTGCCTATCAAAGCAATGAGATACGTAAGTGTCATTGTCGCTTAGGCCAACTTTCCCATTGTTAGGTCTAAAAGAACAACCCAATACAGCAAAGTAATTTCCGTATCTTTTTACTTTGGACAGCAGTATAAAAAAGGATGAAGTTTATTTACATAATTGTAACAATTGTTTATTGGCTAAGGACACCCGTGTAGGAAGTGATCCAGTTTCTGTAAGCATATACATCAGTAAAGACACCAGGATAGTTTGGAAGTGCACAGCCTTTGCCCCATGATATTATTCCAGCGAGACGAAGTCCAACAACCAAGGGACCACCAGCATCAGCTTGGCATGCATCTTGTCCTCTCGTATAAGCACAAATCTGATTTGGTGGCACATTTCCTCCGTATTTATTATTACAAACTCTCGTGTCGATCAATTGTACACTAGCCCTTCGAAGTTGAAGTGGGAAAGTTGAGTTCATCCAGCCCCAACCGGAAATTCTAGCGACACTTCCGACTCTGGCAGGTTGTTCCACTAGCGGAACAGCATCTCGTGAACCATCAAAAATAAATGGAGAGCTTACTTGAATCAATGCGATATCATTGACTGGGATGTTTAGATTGTTTATGTAAAATTGTTCGTGTCTGATTATTCGACTGATTTGGTGAAGAGTACCACCATAGTTGTTAATCAGTGATCCAGCTCGGATGGTATATTGATTAAGGGTACCAGATATAACACATGCTGCTGCGGTGAGAACATAGTTTTTGGAAATTATAATACCACCACAGTGGTGTTGATCATTCAAACGGACGCTCACTTGGAAGGGTACATCTTCAATGCTTGACACTACCGAACCTCCTACTATGCGAGGGGTGAGTGAATTTAGTGATGCCGCTGAAAAAAAATGTAAATAGTGATTTTCCTATGAAACTAGTCAATAATCATACACATTTACATTTAGGAGAAAAAAAAGATTTCTACTCTTAATTAATAAACTGGAATGTTTAATGAGATGAAAATCCTCAACAAGCTTCAACACCTTAATTAGTAATAAGATAAAAGTAGAGTAACTATAATTTTGAAAAAGTTGTTTTAAATTTCACGAATTTAATTGAACTTGTGCAATTATTCCAATATAAACAAAGAATTTTAACAAGGTATCAAAACATACATATATATTCTATTATCATTCTCAGTATTTTATTAACTATGTAAGCTAATTCATATAATAAAACACAAAACCACATAAATTCAATTTACGTCATGTAATTTAATAAAAGCGTTTTCATTTACAAATTTGCTTTTATAACTTTGATCTCTAAATCCTGTAAAGTACATAAGGTTTAAAGCAAGAATTAAATACGTTTATTAAAAAACTGAAGACATTTAAAATTAAATTGAGTAATCTCTTAATGCAAGATTAAATGATAATTAACGAAAAATGTCGCAATCGAAACCTGGTCGATTAAACTCTGCAATTAATTAATAGAAAGTTATTTTTTAATTAGTTGTATTGTTTTATTTTATTTAATCAGTTTCAGCTCCTTTTAATAAAACTCTCCAAGAAAACATAAAGAAAGTGTATTTATTTTGTTAACAGTCGGCAATCCTCTATGGATATTTTAGATTTTGGCATCTATTTTAGAAAACATATCAATACGAAAATTTAATTCAATTAATTAAAGAAATTAAACATTAAAATTCAATTACGAACTAGAAAATTAAAATAACTTACCATTTGCGGTAAACACCAGAGCTGCTATAGTCACGAATCCAATCATGTTCGACACTTCTCAAGTAACTAATTCTGAATTGCGAATGCCTCGAACGTAGTTTAAAAAGCACTGGCCACTTGATTTAATCAGATATCAATTTCAGATCTTGCACAACACTTTGCTCGATAGCATTAATCATGGTTCGGAATTAACGATATTCATTCTTCTCACAATCAGTGATTCAATAAATCAGGTGGGAATGGCTCCCGGAATTGTTTAGCATGGATGGATCTAGATAAAGAATTAAAACACGTCGTACCTACATGAGTTTATCTCAACCGATTTCTATGAAATTATGAGACAAGTCGTATTTTTACACATTGAAGGGCACATAATTTCGTAATTGTTGTTTCCTTAAAACAAAGAATAGAAAAAATGTCTTGAATTCAGATAAGGATCTTCTCGTCAAAACAATGTAATATCTAAGAATCTTATCGTATGTCGAGATTAAAAATTAAAATATAGTATAAATCTAGGTCTTTAGTGCAATAATTGTTCAACAAAACTTATTTGGGGATAATCTTTGGCATAGTGAGCAAGCGCTTTGAAGAGATAACAAATGATAAAGTAGTTTTATTAGATTGAGTTAGTAGAAAGTGAATCATTTACGATATCTTGGAATTTATGCATATTTTTTGTGTGCTCTATAATCGTCATTTTACAACATTTTTTAGATTACCAGAAAAATTTGTTATTCTATGTATGTTTTTCTTTCTTTTATTTTAAAATATATTATAAGGTTTCCTGGGTTTAAAAGAAGAAAATTTTCCTATATCCTCTTTTAATTTACCTTTATAAATCAGAAATTTACAGAAACGCACGTTGCGCTATAGTGAAATAATATTGTTTTTTAAAGGAAAAAGAGAATTACGCAAAATTGGCTAATTTTGAAAAAAGACGTTGAATATCATTAGGAATTCCAATAGTACCCAGTGGGCACCAAAATATGAACATCCCAAGAACGTCCTTGGGACGTTCCTAGGACGTCCAATGTCAGACCAAACAACGACTCTAAGACGTCTAATGTCCTAAAGATGTGCTAAAGACGTCTTGAAGACATAGGACGTCCTCGGAACATATTTTGGACTGACATTAGGCGTCTTTTAGAGCATCCCTAGGATGTCCAAAAGACATTTTCCAAAAAACGTCTTAGGAATGTCCCGAAGACGTCTCTAGGACATCCTTAATTTTTTTGCCCACTGGGTAGTAGCAGTATTTTTTATCAATAGCGTTACAAAAAATGTTCTGCAATGATTTTTCCTTAAAAGTTAGCCTCGGGCTTAGGCAGATAAGAATGATAAGATATTATGAAGTATATTTGTTAGCTCGATTTACTAGGAAGTAACTTATTCGAGATATCGTTTTAGAAAATAAATCTAAAAGAAGAAAAAATTACAATAGTTATTCATCACTCCGTTAAAATGGAAGATAAAATGACACATTACAGATTTCCTTCTTCAATTAAGGTCTTAACGAAAAAAATATTCTGCTTGCAAATATGGATCTAATATGAATTCTAACAGATTTTTTGATTTTTGGGAAAGTTTCCTGTTTTATATTGTCACTAAACGTAGATTTGTATCTTTCCTAAAATCATTTACATAACAGTAACTTAAGATCTTTCATTAATTTGTATATTACAATATATTTTTTTTAGAACTCAACTAAATATCAGTCTGTAAATATAACTCTTTTTGACATTTCGTAATTGGCTTTTGAAAGCTGGAAATTAGAAAAAGCCCTTAATGAAGAAAACAAAATGTTTTTCTGATTTTGGAATTTCATAGGTGAAATAAAAATGTTCAAGAAATTGTTTTAAAGGAGGCTCATTTCCTGTTCTCTGGGTTATCAAGCGATTCTATTGAGTAATCATCTTGTTTCTCAAGCTAAAAAGAAAATTTAAAAGTCTTCGCGAGCTTCGCAAACTCTTAAGAAGCTTTTTAAACTCACATCTCATTTATTCTTTACTTTATCAGTATATATTACTCCAAATTGCAAGACAAAAGAAAAAGAACAACAAGAATTTTCCTCTCCCTTGGGGAAAATATTGAAAATTTTAATTTAATATTCTGAAAATGTGACAAAGGTACGGAATATAAAGGAATTTGAACTTGCTCTAGAACTTAATATTCTTTTAATGAATTAATATAAGGTCTTTCGAGTCAAAAATATTATAAATTTAAATTCATTATCCCTGCAATAAATTAATCTAATCTTAAGATGTTTGTAATCTTATCAGTCTATTAGAATCGATAATGAGATTATAAGTTTCAACACAGATTGTGATGCTAGGAGCAGAAAATAATAATATTGAATATAGTACAAATACAATTATAAAATAAAATTCATAAAATTGGTAGATAAGATTCTTAGAATTTGATTAATATTGTAACATTATATGACTCAAGATAGAACACGGGGATGTAACGAGTTGCAAATCAAGTTACTTGAGATGGGTTCTTGGCTAAATAAATTATAAGTTGGCTGGTTCACTCATCTGGTCTTCTCAAGGGTGTGAAACTTAATACCCAGACTTCACGAGAGGGTCCAAAACGGAGTAAAGGTATGGAATGTCTAGCTTGTCGAAAACAGATTCCAGTACAGACAAGAGCCAGATAATGTAGTCTCTTCAGACTAATCTCTTCTCACCTTAGCCTAATTCATTCAACTAGAAAATTATTTTTCAAACCGTCAAAATAATTTGGGGAATAATTTTAGCATAATTTTAAGTACTGTGAGTCAGATTTTCAACTTCGATTACTAAATATAATAAATAATGATTCAATTAATTTTGATTAAATAGAAAATTTAATTATATTAATTCATACTCACACTATTTAGCTTAATTTTATGTTTACTGTCCTGCTTATAATGGCCTGACAATTGATATAGGACGGCCCGACTTCTTCTTCTGCCATAATTGGCTGGCGGAGCTTCGGGGTCGAGATTGCCATTCGCATCTGAAAGTTGGGAAAATATTTCTAGATTTTGAATTAATTAATGACGTCCTTAATCATTTCTGCTAAGTCAGCATCTTTTGAATATTTTTCGACAGTTTGTAAATATTTCAAACAAGATTTTCAATCTTTTAAAATCGAAAATTTCTTAATTGAACTTTTAAAAATGTACGATTGCGAATTACAAATAGTGCTTTATAGTTTTTAAAACTAAATTGTTTGAAATTTAAGATTTCTAAATTTAAAAATTTCAAAATTGCAAAGATTGCAAAACAGAGGAAAACAGAGTTCATAATAGTCCTTTTCCTTTTTTATTCATTTCACAAAATTTACCCTCTTATTCCATTTTCTATTTTCTATTATTAGGCTCTTTGTCGTTTGCTTTTGTGCAGATTTAAATTTACATAAATATAGCCGTAAACGCAGCGTAATTACTTAAAAGTGTATTTGTTCCAGCACTACCATCCTTTATATTATGCTCGAGGTTATCCTTTGGATTCAGCCTGTCGCCTCAGGACTTCAAACTCTTTTCCAACGTTTTTAAGTTCTACTCTTATATTTCATTTATAGCATCTATTTTTACTTAAATTTATATTTATCTATAAAAGTTTGAAATGTAAAAAATATTGATATTTGTATAAAATGATTACATAAAAATACAAATTTATAAAATAGTATTATATTTGTAATCTTGTTTTAAAAGATAAAGTATAATTAACTTTGGTTAGTTAATCGCTGAAAGAATAGTAGGATATACAAAGTTATATAACTTAACAACAAACAAGTTTTGTTCTCAAAGAATTTAGTCTAACTACAGTCATAAATCAAGTTTTCGAAATAATTTCAGCTTCCTAATTGCATACTTGAAATGCGTGTTAATTATTATTCCTATATATTCATACTTCTTTATCATTAATATGTTCACTTACAAAAATAAATTATCGTTGTAGAATTATAAAATATTTCAAATCAGTGAATCTACAGCTAGCAGTGATTAAGCATGAATAAAGTGCCTTTTGCATACTACAAGCAAGTGTCAAAATGTGTCATTTTCTATAAATAATTATTCTATCTTTTGTTAAGCAACTTTTTTTTGCGAATGTGGTTTGAAAGTGAAATTTTATCCTAAAATAGCCTAGTAAAAAGGCTCTACAGATAAGCTTAAAATTCTCTATACAGGGTGGCATTTAGTGCACTTTTAAAACTCATTACATTACAAAGAAAGCGTGGAGTTTCCGAAGATTTTATCAGACATACAAATTCTACCGTTTCCATTGTGATGCGAATCGTTCCTGCTTAAAAAGATTTAATCACGATGGTTTCAGAAGCGTGATTTTATGTCGCGCCGACCTCTTGTGGAAGGTTTCTTCTAAAAATGTTTCTTATATAGGCAAAATACAGTAAAACAAAGAAATGTAATTTTATTAATAAATTTATACAAGATTTAAAATAACCCGGCGTATAAGGTAACCAATGATGCATTGCGTGTCACAAACGGAAGATTTTTTTTACGTATTCGGCACCCCAAATAATTTTTGTAGGAAACTGAAATAAGGTAATAATTATAGAAAAACGTTAATGATTTATTGAAAAAAAACAAACAATTTTTATCTCATTTTCGTGAAAATTAAAAAAAAAATTAATGCAGGAGCTGTAAATATTTGTGCAGCTTTTTTTGTAACATTTTTTTACAACAATATTATTTTTTAAATCTGCTCCCTGCACAGTCACATTTTAATTTTTAATTATTTAATACAGAAGTCGGATTTCAAAATTTCTGGACATTTCCCGGTCTTCCTTTTAACGTTTAAAAAATTTCCAGGACAATTAAAAACAAAAAATTTATTAAAAATTTTAACTTAAATCAGTTTCAAAGCATTGTACTGTTTGTAATATAATTTCCAGAAAAATTCGTTGTACAGTACCGGCGAAAATTATCTGCACGCTTGTTTCTTGAGCTGTTGGTGAGCCCTTATATTTAAAACAGAGACATTTTTTCCTTGTAATAGCGCGAAAGGAAATTAAATTATATAATTAGTAAACTCAACTTGAAGACAAAATGTCAATTTTATAAAAAGATATTGCAAAAAAAACATCAATTTGAGATGTTTTCGAAAAATTTGAATGACTCTAGAAATATTTACCATGTTTAAAATTCTTGTGTTCATTTAAAGGTAAGTCTTTACAAAATGTTATTAAATTATTAAGATATTTTTAGAACTTTGTTCCAAGATTCTGCCCTATAGTCACACTCAGTCGTGAAATTTCAAAAATGTGTCAATACTTACAAACAATTGTTTAAAATCAATATTTATTATATTTTAATAAATTTTAATAATATTCATAAGATAATTATTCTTTCATATTTGTAAAAATCATGTGTTTAGAGTACAGTTATTATTTAAAATTTTGCGACTTTTTTGTACCAAGTTTTCCCCTAAATTTTTGCCCTTTGCAATATCTTGTTATTAAAGTAACATTTCGCAGCTAAATTTTTGTCTTAAATGCAGAATTTTATTAACTTTTGTGCTATTATAAGATAAAAATTCATGGTAATATTAAAAAAAATGTGGCACTTTAGTAAGAGCTTAAAAAATAGGCGTGTAGATAATTTTCGCCAGTACTGTACATGAAATTGTAATTCAACGCAAATTTTAAAAAGCTTTCGACTCTAATTTCATTCTAAACAATAAAGTTTTTCAATATAGTAAACAAATTATTAATTTGTAATAGTAAAAAAGTAACATTTAATACGCTTCCAGCGCTCATTCAAATCGTTAGAACGTAACTTATCAATTCCTATCAATCCGAATTTGTAAAATAAGCACAAAAATACTGAAGTAATTATTAAGACTTTAAAAATAAATAGCAATACAAAAGGCTCTTTTTCAAAAATCTAGGACTTTTCCAGGTTCTGTAGGAACCCTATAGTTTGACAAGAAAATGGATTTTTGATTTTTTATAACATGCGGATGCCTCCTATGTTCAAAACTCGTTTTAAGGGTTCGAATACCTAAAAAAAAAGTAGTTTGTGACATGATTTGTACATTACACTTAAAAATGGTGACTCCTTTGACTTTTTTCTGCATAATTTTGTCGCTAAAGATTCTTTACTTTGGTCGAATTGAATTTACATTATATTTTATAAAAAAAATGTTTAAAACCTTTCCACTATTGGTTCACGGCGACATTAGCAAAGCAAAGTGCACTCACCACTGTCGTATAACTCACAGAGCTGAAGATTTTTTGTATGCGTTATATCCTTGTGTGAGGCCAGAAAGAGGACGACGTCACCTTTCTCATTTTTTATTGGCACGATGTCGAGTAGGCAGTCGAACGGACTACCTGAAAAAAAGAGATCAATAATTAGTATTTAATTAAAGTCAAAAGATCGATATACCGTCTATATGTATATCTTAATTACCATAGCAGGCGCGTAATATAGAAGTTTTTGTTTTTAATCTACTTTCGTCCCTGATTTTTCTAGTCAATAAAATATAAAGAAATGTTGAAACTATTTAATAGTTATTCAGTAACAAACTTCCGAATGTTGCTTTTTAAAATTGTGGCATTTAATTCAATAAATTTGTCTGATTTTTAGCAAATTTGATCTGACTTTAAGTTAAATTTGGCTGCATTTAAAAAGAAATTCTGAAATTCAGGGAGCAAGGTTTTAAATGTAGACTAATTTTGCTAAATATAATCCACAAAAAAATGCCTTTTTAGTTTCGATAGTAAAGAGCACTTTTAGGTATCTGAAAGTTTCTGCTGGTAAAAATACGCTGAAAAATGTGATTAGTCTGGGGGATGATAAGTGGAAATATAGTGAATTTTTTTTAAACTGAGTTTTTGATTTTTTTAAATGATGATTTCCTAAACTAGTCAAATTTTTTTAGGTTATTTTTACCAGTAGAATCGTTCTAGATACCTGAAAAATTCTCTCTACATTTCTGTTGGTTTTAAAATTATTTTTCGAAAACAGGGGCTTACTAAACATTAATAATATCTGATGGGGTTGCAAATGAATATCTGTAAAAATTTGTCAAGTTATTTAAGTCCTCCAGAAATGTAAAGAAAATCACATCCACGAAAATATCAAAATTACGAAAATAAGAATTTTTTCAGGCATATTTTGACAACCCTCAAAACCAAGGTGTTCATCGATCTAATCAAAATTAGTTATACTTTATCAGGGTCTTAATACACTACTTTTCTACTTAGTTTCATTTCCGATTTCCAAAATTTTGTTTTTTCGACTCACCCTAGTATTTAATAGCAAAACTGTTGCTTTAAATGCTATGGTTGCGACCAAAAGTCATAAAAAATCTTTTTTTGTCTGGGTTATAACAGAGAAAGCATTTTTCATTGCAAATCACTGTTATAACTTTTTTTATGCATTTTTTGTGAAGTTTTAGTGGTAACAGATGGTACTCAATCACCCATCTGATAGGGTATTAAAATATGCAATCATAAGAGCTGTGTTTCCATGCGTGATATATGGTGTAATTCTGAAAATCCCTTACACGTAACAGACATAAAAGTATGTGGTTAATCAAAAAAATGTTTTGGAAACTTTGATTCACATTTCTCTTCAATGTTGACACAAAAATAAATCACATTCGTACGCTTCGAATCAGTCTCTGGCAATTAAAATTGTATAAAAACTAACCCTTTTCAAAAAGTATCCAAAGAGTATTCCCAGCTCTAAACAAATATTAAGATAGTAACATTATATTTTTGTTGATCTTTTTAATAATAATAAACCTTTATGTATATGAGTTTTAAATACTCAAGCATAATTTTTAAAAGTTTAAAAGAAAATAATCTCATATGCCTTTATCCTGTTGTAGATATTATAAATGAAAAGTTTGATTGAATACAGATAGAACAAAATATGCCTCCGAAAAAATGATATTCGACATTGATGTTTGCTCTTTTTGCAATCAAAAATATAACTATTTTATTTAAAAAAGCATGAATTGATATTGAATTAAAATATAGATTGAAATAGTAAAAAATATTAGATGATAATTTTCCTTTATAAAATGTACAAGCATGAAAGAAAAGTTTTCTAATAATTTGCTTATTATTTATAATTTGATAAATTAATTTTATTAGAGATAGAAAACAATATATTACTGAAAAATATTTAATTTTTGCTGAGAGAACAATGAATTATCGGATTTTTTAGATACATATAATAAAAGTTTCAACTATTGGCTTTTTCTATAATATGATGAGAATCCGAGAAACGTAAAAATGTCGTTAACTCAATTTTGCTAGCACTGTAAAATGAATATAAGACCATTGGTGAGATCCCAGTCATTTGTTTTATATTAAAAATAACAGCATAAAATTATCGCAGTCAAAAACAGGGCACGCGAAAAATGATACCATAAAAAAGTTAACTCTATTTTTTACAGTCTGAAACAAAGCAAGACAAATTCAGGAATACGTATTTTAGTATGCACAATGGGCTCCCGTCCGAGTATAATCGAGCCAAGCGCTGCTTAACTTCAATGATCGAACGAGAAGCCTTAAACAATTCCAAACATCCAAGCGGACACGTAAATTGTAACAGAATTGTAACAGATTTCTTCTAATTCAGTCATTCCATAGAATGACATAAATACAGGAAATGTTGAAATTAGTATAGCGAGGAAGGCAAGTGTAATTAATTAACAACGCAATCATGTTCGATATTGAAACAATTTGCATGCAGCGACATATCAAATGCTTAATTGTTTCTATGTCGAAATGTGTATTAATAATGTAATATTATCATTAAAAACTGATAATATCTTTTATAAAAAAAATACATTGTCTCAAAGTGATAAATGCGAAGATGCGAATTACGGAAAACTGTTTCAGAACGTAGGACATTCATTTGTTAAAATAATTGAAATTCCCGCCTTTATTTTAGTTTTATGGGAGATAAATCATCATAATTATTCTTAGAATAAATAACGGTTCTATTAAAGGCTGGAAGGAATTTTATTATTAAAGGATTATTTAATATAATAAATATTTTATTGTATTCTTCTATGCGAATTAATGACAACTCTAAAGGCATTTTTACCGAATAGAGTGCTTCGTAAAAAGTGGAAATAAAGCATAAAAATATTATGTGGTATTTTCAATCACATTTGAGATTGCTCATGAAATGCAAAGTTATTATTGCAAACATGTGCTCGAAATTAACGAGTCTTTATGATAGATTCTGTCTTTTTGTAAACTACTTACTGGAACAATAAAATAGAGTTTTCCTAAAATAGCAAAAATGTAATTCAAGCCGTTTGTCAAAACGGGCCTGATTAATAAAATTTCGACTTCGAAAAAAATTAAAAACAGCGAATTTACATCAATTTGAAATAATAATCACATAGATAATTTCAAATAAAATTAATACACTCTTATGTATCTTGTTTACGGAATTTCAGGTCAATTGCATTAAATGTGACAAAAAATACTTCATGAAGAAGAAAAGAGACCTAACTAACCCTGTATACTCTTTTTACTCAGGATTTTCGTTTCAAGAACTATACAGAAAAGTTATAATAATATACAACTTTTTAACCTTATTTAACTTCCTTTCGTAGTGATGTGTATCAAATGTTTGGGTGCAGTTCCGAAAAGTGCTTACCTTCGATTGAGTTGAAACTAGGTATACCCACGTATTTTGACTCGCTGATTGCGAAAATGTTAGTGGAAATACCCGCAAATTCGATTCTTATGTTCAAAACACCAAAAACGGTATTTTTTAATTTTTTCAATATATTTTGATAAATATTGGTTTAAGAGGAAAAAGTCTTAAATAAAAATTGTAGCCCCCGAAAAAATACTCCTTTGGCTGGTCACAGAAATAATGTTGGTCAAAATCCTACCCTCCCCCAACGTCACATGGGCGGGGCGCCCGGGAACACCTGTGACTGGGTACATCAATTATTTTGGTCACATACCTTCCGCTTTCCATCGTCTCGTGGTGGACAGGAGTGCCACAAGTCCCATTCCAAGCAATTCTACACTTTTTACGAATATTTTCCTTTTTCTCCCAAAAAATAATGGATTTTTCAAAAAACTGGGTATGACATGGAAGATGTATTTTAAAAATATCTACCATTTTTATGTAATGTTTTTTTTGTAAATATTAAATATTTGAATGAATTAACGGAGAAAACATAAATCTTATAGTTTTTTTAGGGTTTTGACTTTGAAAATTAAATTTGCGGGTATTTTCACTTTCCTTTTTGTAATCAGCGAGTCAAAATACATCGGTATACAAGGTTTAAAATGAATCAGAGGTAAGTACTTTTCGGAACTTTATCCAAATTTTTTTTATTGCTTTTACGATACTTAGATTTATGTAAGACTATGAAATAATAATCATAATTTGACTATTTTCTCTTGGTTAAAGTGTTTGTTTTGGATTGACTGTATTTCTTAGCTTTATAAAATGATTGCCCATTCATGTGGTTAAATTTATTTTCTTCATTTAGTTCCATTAACGAAGTTTTTAGTATGATAAGTTAGATTTTAGCATCTGATGCCAGCGGAAATTTTAAAATTTGTTTAGATCCTTTTTTGAAAATCATTATTCATTTTAATCAATTTTAAGCTTAATTAGATGCTATTAATATATTTTTTATTGCAGAATTTAGTAGAGGAAATGTACTAATAGTTTTAAGAACAATTTTAGTTTTTAGTGGAATGGAAGCTTCCAATGTATCCCCTGAGGATTTACATTTGTATCTCTCCCCTTAGCCATAGCCTTCACGGCCATTGTCCCACTTGAAAAAAAAAATGCTTTTGTTACAATCTCAATAATCTTCGGAGATCCAGCATAATTTTTGAAAAAATGTTTAATTAACTATACCTAGAGAACCACCATGAATTCGCGAAAATACGTCAAACCTTCGCGTCAGATTCAGAAGGGTATTTCGACTAGAGTAGAATTTCTATCTCGAATACGCTACATGCATTACCCAAGAGCAGATCAGGTAACACGAATGCGATTATTACTCTGCCCTGGTGTAGCGTTGTCAAATCGAGTACCTGAAACGAACCGCGCCGGTACAGTGTTGTCCAATCGAACACTTGAATCTGCTTCGGTGCAGGTCGGAGTGCTCTTATAGTACACCAGTGCAGGATAACCGAATTCTCAATAAGATAGGTGGTTACAATCTACGATGGACTCAATACGGTGATCCGGCATATGTACATTTTGTGCGTATTTAGTTTTATTTTGACCAAACCATTACACAGGTCATATTTTGACAAACGGCTTCAATTTATACTAGCGATTTATCTATTTTAACTTGTATTTTTTCTGAAACAAATGCAGTGAACTTGCGTCTATTTGAAAGTTCGCCTATTTGAAATCCCCTATACACGTTTATTTGAAATTGCGCACTTCCGTCACCTCCCACCACGGTCTCTGTAGGGGCTGTACGGTCACGTCACGTCAGTGGCTGACCAATTAAAAAGATGCCTGAAGAACGGGAAGCCCTCGTTGGTTTGAATTTAGTATTTTAACATGACCTCATGGGAATTTAGACAACTTTTTGGAGAAGTTACTCTAAACGTAGAAGTAAGTCATAAATATACGACTAGTAATATTTCTCAAGTGTAGAATGTATTTTTTCAGTCATGTTCCATTGTTTTGTCGATTGACGACCTTTCAGTGTCACGAAATAAAATGAAATATCAAAAATTTGAGGTTTGTATATCAGATGGGGTACTCTAACCTCAAATTTCGGACATTTGCTTATATTTCGTGAAACTGAAAGGTCTTCAACCGATAAAAGGATTAAAAAGAATGGCGCAAATGAATTCTACACTTGAAAAATATTACTATTTACACCAGGGCCGAATTTAGTACGGGGCCATGGCCCCAGGGCCCCCACAAATTAGGAGCCCCCACAAATGTCACTAGTCGGCAAATTAAAATCGCTGTGACATGCAGACTTACTTTTGTGTGTAGAATATTTTCTCCGAAAAGGCGTATGAAGCTGCAGTCCCATGTCGAGAACTATGTTAACCTTCCCGACATTTCCACCTATCCTAGCATGACCGTGACGCCATGCTACATTACTCACTATTCCGCGAAATATTTAAGTCGTTTTTTGATTCCATTATGCTGAATTTTAGTAGACAAATTGCAGCATTTAAAGGAAATATTATATTTGTCACGTCGTACGTCATTCGTCAACAAAAACACTTAAAAGACACTGACATCCATGTAGTGATGCTAACGGACCGCGACTTTTTCAACTGCGCATGTGACGAAAAGCGCGGATCGATTCAAAATTACAAAGTATAAACTTGTAATATTACATTAACAATAAATTATTTAAAGTAATTGACTATTTCTTAGATTCAATTCAATTAATTTTTCAAAAATGAAAATTTGTTTTAAATATTTATCTGTATTATTATTAATAGTATTTATTGATTTCAAAAAGACCTGCGCTTTTCGGCACATGTGCAGTTGAAAAAGATGCTACCAGCGCCCTCATCGATACAAAGCCGGGGCAGCCAATGAACGTTACTTGACAAAAATAACCTAAAGGTCGTTCAAATAGGCGAAAGTTTACTGTACTATTAAATAATATTGACAAAATGTTTAAAAAATCCTGTTGGTTTACAATTCTGATTGGAAACTTTTGCAATTTGTATAGTCTGTTTCTGACGTCAAGAAAATTGCTCACAAGCGTGATAAAGAAATTACTACGTTCAATTGGATTTGCCAATTGAACGTTTCATATTGTTCTGCTTCATGATTTTCTCGTGTGATTGGATCGCAATGTAATTTTAATAAATTGTGAAAGCTGCATTTTCTCTTGCAAAGAGAGGAAATCTAATACTTAATGAACAATACTAGCTCTGCTTTCTATTTTTATAAGTATTCTGAGAAGAAGAAATTGACTTTCTTCTGTCTTCGCTCCATTTTAATGGTCCAATAAAAATTGACATAATAAATAACAAGTCAAGTAAGGATGTACAAAATAATTAGTGAGAAATAGTCAAGATAATGGAATATAAAAAGACATGATGAAAAGGTACAGATATTATTTTTAATTACGTTTTATTCAAATCAAGTTGAATATATTACCCTCCCACTTATCGCACTACCAGATATCGCAACTTCCCTTACTTGTTTTGCTCCCACTGCCGACACATGTAAGCGCATGCATTAAACAAAATGCTCGCGCGTAAACATAATTTTTTTAAATATTGACATTCAATGTAACCTAAACCTACTTAAAAGGTTAATACTTAATTCCTTTTTTAATTTTAAGTACCTAACTCATAAATGTCTAGCAATTCTAGACCGAAAAAGAACAAAAACTTAAATGCCTATCCAGCATTCTCAAATATTAATCTTTTTTTAAAAAACACTTGTAAGAAAACATTAAGTTTTTTAGGATTTCTAGGTCAAATTAGAATAATAACTTTCGAATATTCTCTCCCACTTGTGTACTTAACTGTCAAATTTAAACATTAACTTTTTTGAATAGATTCAAATTTGTCAATCAGTCAGATCTGAGGATAAAGCGCAAGGGGAGTCCCAATCTTTCGCAATAAGTAAGAAGGTACTGAAAATTGAACAATGCACAGAAAAAATGATTGAAAAACTATGTACATAGCGCAGCATTTCAGATTGCTCCCGCAAAGAAAAGTTTTTTTCAAAACATTAATCGCACATCTTCAGAATGTCAATTTTCCAAATTCGTTGTCAAGGAGATTTTTTTGGTTCCATGATGCCTTCATAACGAATTGGTTTTCATAGAGAATTTTGAATTACGGACTTACTTTTGTTTTTAAGATAAGAGGTTGTTATTATTACAGTAATAAATTATTTGCAAGGCGGAATCCTACCAATAAAGAGCTTAGATAAGTTATTATAACGAGGAATAAAAGCGAAAATTGCTTTTCTTTCTTGTGTTAAAGAAGTAGAAGTTAAAACCTAAAGTATTGCAGTGCAATTTATTATGGGTCGATACAGAGCTCGTTTTATTCTCCTTAGAAAAGGTGGAATGTCTGTACCTCTAGAGACCAGAACCCTACATTTCGATTGAAGCGATCAAGTAGATCGGTTCAATCGAACCGCACCCGTATTCTCCCACATTTACATGGTAAAAGCAATCACCTCTGAATAATGTGACAATGGAAAAGGTTCAATGAATTGAACATTTATCAGGCTTTCTTATTTTTCGTACTTCATTATTTCAAACGCATATATGGAAAATTGTCAGTAACCTTTAGATTTGATGTCCTAGTTGTTTATTGGTGTTTGATGATAGGGTTAGGATTAACTGACTAGAATATTTGTTTGGCTATGACAAAAACTACATCGGACAATAGTTTTAATGTATAAACTGATAACACAGGCATCTCTGATATATGCCAAATGTCAGAAATGTTCAGATTCAAAAACCATTTTTTATATCAGGAAACCTACTCTTCAGCAGTTGCTTAAAATTGATGGGATATCCATGAGATAATCGATTAATGTCCCGAGTTATTCCACTGAATTTCCTACCAGGCGGAAATTTGAATATCTATAGGATCACATCAAATTGATATTGAAGTATATCCTAAGTATGTTCTAGGATATCCATAATACATCGTAGGAATATCTGCGCGATATTTATAGAATGTCCTAAAAGGCAGAAATATTGATATGTCTGAGATATCCATAGGATAGCTTGGTCTATTTTTCAATGTTTTTACGTGTATTCAAATGTCCTATATGTGTGATATCTCTAGAATGTATTATCGACAAATTATTTCACGTGAGACGTTTGAATATCTCCAAGACGTATCGAAAATGTCCCACGATAACATAAGGACATGCTGGGAATATTGAAATTTAAGCATTCTACGGAATCTTGTTAATATTCTGTTCAGGATATCCTTGAGACTTTTATGAGATAGGCATTGAAATCTTTTGGCTGTGAGAAGAGATTCCAATTCAATGAAATGAGATATCATTAGAATATCCCGAAAATATATATTACTTTTATGAATGGAAATGCTTCTGTTTCTTATGCTAGTTGCATTCGTGTCATTCACTTATATTTAAATTTATTTTATTCTATAATGCAAATGCGGTATATTCACAGGATAATCGGATATCCTAATTAGGATTGAGAGGATAATTAGTTTGGGTTTCAGATGGATATCTTACGGGTTGGGATATTATTGGGAAATTTGGGATATCTTGGAAAACATTTGTGGACATCATGTGAATATCCAAGATATAACTTTTTGTTACTTATACATTAATGTGATTATATTTATTAAATTAGTTTTTTGACCTTTTTCGAAAACTAAAACATTTTTTTCATCTTTAATATTTCTTCAAACTTTTTAAAATTTATATTTGAAGGGTGGCAGTACAGAACTAGGTAGCCAGCATATTGATCAAAAAATGGATTTATTGTATAAAAAATTCTTAAAAAGTCAACTATGCATTGCGCTAAAAGGATTTTTTTAAAATCGCTTTTTTATACAATAGTTTTTATTTAACTTTAATAAAATTTTATTTAAAATTTAGTAATAATTTTTACCTAGTAAAAATTTTTTTCAACGTTTTAGTATTGATATTCCTTGAAATTATTATCATCAAATGAGAAAAAATATTTTCTTATTTGTCGATTTCTACTAAAAATCTCTGTCATACTGTTACATCGCGATATTCAATTTTAATTTTCTCGGAACAGGATAATTTTTTAAATCAAATGTTTATATTATTATTCAACATCCCGTATTTCGGGAGTAAGTTCTTATTTTTGCAAATAATTAAAAATGAACTTTTTAATTGCTATCCAAAGCCGCTTTTTAAAACCCACGAAATTTTAATCTTAAAATTCTCGGTATATTTTCTCGGAATTGGCTAACATTTTCACACTAATATTCATTTTTCAATATTAAAATACTTGATATTCTAGGAGCGTGTTTTTATTTTCTATTTTAACTAAAAATTGAATTTCTTATCGCTATCCTCATCAAGGAAATTTCTTATAACTCGTTTTTTCACTCGTGGCAAAAAAACCCAAAACCCCCAAAAATTAATTATTAAATTTACCGGGACCAAAATTAAGTGTTTTTCGTAGATTTTGAATCCGTTGGATCCAAATACAAGAGTAAAATATTTCTATCTCGTTAAGTTTTTGAGAAAATTGAGAGCAAACGCGTTTTGGTCATTTTTTAAATAACGTTAGCGGATGAACTTATTGTTCGAGAGACTTCTAATAGGGCTTAAAATAATCAAAAACCTGTTATCGCTCAAGAAAGGCAACGGAAACATTCTTTTCAATATTTCTATCATAAAGCACAAGGTAGTAGCTTCAATTCAAGCTCTATTAGAAGTCTTTAGCCCATCAGGTTCGCGCCCTACGTTCTTTCAAAAAATGGAAAAAGCTAATTTTCTCAAAAACTTCCCTTTCTATTTTCTCAGAAGTGGTTGACTTTTTTTATCAAACTTTTTTTTCCTTCATTTAGAAACTAATAATCTATAAACTGATAAATTGATTTTCAGTTACCGTAAAAATAGTAAAAACGCGCGACCCAGCCTTAACATAAAAGCCATCTCCTGCTTTTATTTTACTTTCTTTAATCGAAGTTTTTTCGTCTTCGTTGAACCACTAGTAATCTAGAAATTAAAAAGTCAGTTCTTAAATTAACTAAAAATTGAGTTTTATAGAACGTTTTTGTCTTTCCTGAAAATCGGCCAAATTTGGGTTGATTCTATTTGCTCTGCTACCCTTCAGTTATGTGCTGCCACCCTTCATTTCTTAATCTGAGAAGTTTTAAATAATTAAAATAAGTGCACTGATTGTGTTGAATCTCATTCAGAAAATTTCCAGGAGTTTATTATTATGTGCTTGAGTCATGTCAGGTTGTCTGACCAGTTTCGACTTGCACTACTGAATTCCAGCTATTGAATTCTGTCTAATTTGATGGCATGCAAGCGAGATTGCGGTTGGCTCATTGAAAGCGATTCTTGATACCTAAAATCACTACCTATGCAATATACATATAGTACAATCAGACATCGTGGTAGAGAATCTGTTCCGAATAGTAAACGGCCGGTTGGTCAAAGTCGGGTTTACCTACTGCTCGAACGTAATTCACGCATGTCCTATACACGTGCATTTTCAATACACAAATGAAGCTTCTTTGAAAGTCAGTTCAGTTTAATTGCCATTACTCGGATATCCTCTAATTACGGTTGGATGTAAGTAAAAGCTTGTTTCGCAGTGCATTCAATTTAATTTCCTTTGCGTTCAAGCTTCTTTTTGGTTTCAATTTTGTTTGTATTCATGAATTGCTAACTTTCTTAATTGACACTTGCAGTTCTAATGTATTCTTCTTTGTAATCCTTTTTATTTATTTTGTTTTTATCTTAATCATTGTCAAGTTTCTAGCATGAATATTCAAAATGAATGAAAAGTAATTGAGTTGAAAAATGTCTTCGTTTTTACTAAATATATTTGTATATTCTGAAAACTCTAATTAGTGTTTTAATATAAATAAAAGTAATAAATGAAAACTGAAATAATCTAAAAACGAGACGTGAGAGAAAGAAATGATATAGAATAAGTTTGGCTTTCTATACGCCTCACAGTGGGACAAGAAAAGGTTACATGAAAGTTAACTAAATATCAAAGAGATTTATGCGAGCTGATTTTTGTATTTTTTTATTTATTAATTATCCCAATTTTTTCAACTACTTATATTTTTGTAAAAGATACAA